>VUQR01003534.1:8416-23452 GCA_015108515.1 Hemichromis elongatus
AACCCCCAAAAACCTAAAAAAAAAAAAAAAAAAAGTGGTCTGAGATACTAGTGTTTCAGACAGTGACCCTAACAAATCATATTCGCCAACAGATATACGGCCTCCAGTTCTGGTCACAGTCCATTTAGCTGGAGAACAAACTGGTAAAACCATTACCAAACTGTCCAAGGTCATTCTGAGACACGTGACTCGATCAGACGAGGGGAGATCTGCATTTTCCACACGCGAGGCGTGTGACCGAAGACAGATGTGCATTATTAGGAAAATTCACAATATCCACCGTTTATGATGCACAACCACCAAGTCGGTGTTCTGAGAGTTTTATCATACTCAGAGAAATAACCCAAGAGTTCAAAGTAAAACCCACTACGAGCAAGAAAAACATTTTACGTCATATGGGGTTTTTTAAGATCCACCCACACTCCGTTTAGCGCTGTTATTCAAAAAATTCGTCAACTGGGTTCAGATCTCTGCAAAATGAGTGACGTGGAGAAAAAAAAACCCAGATACAAGCCACATGTGAACCCTGGAATAACAAAGGAACAGTACTACTTAAACATATGACAACATGTCATTAATCATGTTTTGGTCATATTGTTTAAAACAAACATATTAACCCAAAAGCTTTTGGCAGGCGATGCTGAGTATTTCAGCTGATATGGTAATACGTTTAAGCAAACTCGCACTGCACCAGTAATCGCTTCACCCCTGTAAAGAAAAAAAAGAGCGACGTATATCACTGATATTCTATTAAACAGATGCTTGAAAGTGGGTCGCGTTAAATTTGATATCAGCACTTCAAAAGGTCCCACTCCAGTTATAGTGAGTATATTTCCCTCTAAACTGGCAGAGTCTTGTTCTGAAGGATTTTTAGTTGGGTTTAGATCAGACAGGAGCCAGAAATAAGATCCCAAAGAATGAAAACTCCCACAAAAGGCAAACCCAAAGCCCCTGATGCTGTTGACTTTACAAATCCAAGGGCGAGACCTTAAAAGATTGTGTTTTGTCTTGTCGGCGTAGACATATCTCCTCCCTGCACTCCATTTCTAATGATTTGTAGATTTATTAAATGTAAAACAGCCAACGAGTAAAACATAACCTTTAGTGTTTTTTCAACAGACTCGATTTCGCTGGTTTTTATGGGAGCCAGACTTAGTGATTCCTAAAACTGAAGATGAAATCGGTTCCTCACTAGAGTGATCGTATTGTGACCCGAGAAAAGCTGCTGCGTGGCGCGGCTATTTCTGTAGTACTGACCTATAACTACATGGGAACGATGATTTTACGTGCACACGTGATTGCATGGTGTCACCTCCCAGCGAGAAGGTGCCATGCTGGGGCCTTTCTGTTTTAATTCAAAGACATCATTAACTTGGTACTGTGAGGTAAAAATCCTACAAAATTAGAAAGAAAAAGCCATCGCTCAGACAATCCCATATGAACATGGAGTTGGTGATGATGGAAAGGAAGAACGCTCTTTTAACAAGAACAAAAGGAGGCGTCTGACACAACCAGCTGTGATTCAAAGGGGAAAGAAAAAACAAAAAAGCAGCACACAATGAGACAAGGACAATACACCAACAATGGGAGAGAGCCCACAAATAAAGATTAAAATGTCTCATCAATACAAACAACTGTGTGATTAAAATTATAATAAGTCTTTATGGAATCATTCATGCATATAACATAAATGAATAGAGCTGAATCTGGAAGAAAATACCGTAAACTCTCACTGAAGAGTCAAACAACATTATGATAAATGCAGTAAATGTAGCACAAAGCTATAATAACACCAAGTCTATATACAAACTCTTGACAATATTCATCAGGCTCATAATACAGACTCATTAAAATTACAGCAAAAGTCCCCGGTTCCACTGGGAGACGTGAAAAGGGGTTTGTGTTCGTTTAGAGACTTTCCAGCTGTTGTACTGCAAATACTGCTGTAAGTCTGAGGAATGCAAATAAAAAGTTAATCTAAGCCACACTGTGACTCTCTGTGAAACAACTGTTTGTACTGGCAGTAATCTAAGACCTACCTGAGTCCTGACTGGACTTGGACTCCGAGAGACTGACAGCAGAGGCATCTCGGGACTGGTCGATCATGCCGATATTCACCTTGTGTTTGTAGGGATCCAGGGCTCCGAGAAGGCCCAGAACACGTATAGCCTGTTGGAAAGACAGAGTTAGTGGTGCCTAACTAGCAAACTAACTAGCAGGTTTACCGTAGTTAATGAAAATGGACATTAAAGACAATCGCTATAGCCAAACTATAAGAGTGGTTTGAGAAGCTTCTCACCATAGAAAGTGAGGGAAGTACACTCCTCGCAATTTATACAATACAGTATGTAAGAGGTGAAATGATGGCAGTTACCTCTTAAACTTTTCACATTAAAAATTTCCACATATTTATAGAAAATGTGCTTTGCTTCATGCTACATGTTCATGTCATTGTAATTCCCTAAACCCAATATATCTGCAGAGATCTACACACTGATTCGATGCATGTTGCAAAGTGCTTTCAGGCCTTATTGGCCTATGATGTTCCCATTACTACAGAGAAGGAAACGTTGGGTGATGGGCCAAGATGGCACAACATTTATTCCTACCTCTCTCCTGATCCCCTGGTTTTGTTCAGTCTTGAGGAAGTTAAGCAGCACCTCTAGAAGGGACGGGTACTTGCGATAGGGCTCCACCACATAGCCTGTACTAGCTACTTGCTGGCCCAGTGTCCACAGAGCCACCTGGTGGAAAGTCGGAGAGACAGTCATTAACTAATCCTCAACAAGAAAAGCGCATACTGTCAGTATTTTTTGTAATTTGTTCCTTGTGTACCTGTCGCTTGGCCAGTGATGATGAGTCCTGCAGCATGTCCATAATAATTGGGAAAAGCTCATCCATCCACTTCCTCATCTCTAGGCCACTCACCTGATGGGGCAGAGAAAGAATCACTCAAAACTGCAGAAATTTCATAAATTTTCTGTAAAATCACCTGAAGCCAAAGGGGCGCTGTCATAAGAACTCTGCGACCTTATTATTCTATGGCTTTTGTAACATTTTATAGATAAACTGAAGTGCACAAAGCTCAAGGAAGCTACAGGGAAAACAACAGAAGCTAATAATGCTATTAAATAAATTCTTTGTTTGTCAAAGAATCAATGTGATTTTCCAAGTCCATTTATATCAACAACCACCATCACTTACCAATTTTAAATTACACACTGATGTGCTTTCAGGCTACAAACATTGTTTTCCAAGTAGATGTAACATTTACTTTCTGTTATCTGTACTCCCTACATTCTCCTGCATCTTCGCTTTGCCTGGGTTCCCAAACAGCTGGGCTTCTGTCTCAACATGCACCGAGAACTCCCGAGCATCTCCTGCACTCTGTCTGAAAGTCCCTTTAACTCTGACTCCCTGACTGCTTTCAGGGGACCATTCAAGCACCTGGTCAGGATAGAGCAAGGCAAACATCTAAGTCCGAGAAGCTGCGATTACCTTCAACCTCAAGACAAGCTTGGATTAACATTAAAACAGCCAAGATAAAAGATGTACATTTTTTTAATAATTATGTACAATGGACAATAAAATCTGCTAAGATTTACCTAGTTGCAATAAACAGCCAATTTATAATTACAGAGTAAGAACAGCCTTACCTGAGCCAACTCGCCAATGGTTGCAAGGACACTAATGACTACTCCGGGGTTAGGGTCTGGGTCCTTAAGCTTGAGGATGAGAGCCTAGAAAAATTCAAAGCAATGTGGTCATTTCCTCATATATTTTGAAATCATTACTTATTTGAAGGCCCGTGGAAATGAGGATGTAATGGACCTTAGCTTTTACGTATTAGCATAAGCCTACTGGGAACATGAAGCCTCTTTCAGTCTGGTTTAGATTTACACACATACACACTTATCCACCATTACAACATGCAACTTGCAAAACTGTACCTTGAGGATGGGTTCCATATATGGGCGTATAAGGCGGGGCGCATTGGAGACCAGGTGACCAAGCATTCGAGCACTCTGCTCTTTGTTCCTGCCAACACCGCTGTGCTCCAACTCTGTTAAGATCTGCAGAAAAATAATAAGGTTAGCTCGGCACATGCACTCATCCTTATCTGGAATACATTTAATAAGGTTTAGTTATGGCAAACACAAAGGCGCTTAGACAAAAATCAATTGTGACTACAGGTGTGGGGTTTTTTTCAGCTTAGGATAATATCATGGCCTTTGCTGCCCCCTAAAGGTATCCGACTGAAATGCAATAAGCAGGTAATCATCACAAGAAAAACAAAGAATGTGGAAGTGAAGCACTTGGAACACTGTAAACAAATTGTTGAATAAAAATTTACCATCACAGGTTACTGAGACTGGACTGATGAAAAATGTCAGATGTATCCATTTACAATTAAATTATTAAATTATGCAACAAAAAAAAAAAGTTGTAAATATAGGAATGTAATGGTAGCTAGTAATCAGCTAAATTAGTTCAATATCTTAAACACAAAGTCTACATGATTTTGAAGAAGGCAGCTTTGGCTTTCACTGACAGACGATAACACAGACAAAAAAAACCCAAACAAAAACAATCTAGTCTTTCTTTTTAAATAGATTAAATTCGAAAACCTGTGAAACAGACAGTAAAATCCTAGTAAACTTAACTGATACAGCTGCATTTGACTAATGCTGAATTTGCACTACAGCTGATTAACATCTGGCTTTAGCCTTTGATACCATACAAGTGTACTGAATCATGTGGGAATCTTACTAACCAAATTTAATGATTTAAATAAATCAAAACAGGATGTCTAATGCAAGAACTCTTAAAAGTCATATCGAGTCCTTTTTGTGCCTCTCATACCTGGATGAGCATCTTGCGTAGGAAGGGCATAACAAAGGCAGGGTTCATGCTGCTCAGGCGTCCGATCGTGCAGATTGCCAGCTCTCTGATCTCAAACACTTCATCATTCAGAGCAACAAACAACGCCTGCAAGTTTTCAGCCTGGGCGAGGTGAGCATCAAAGCGCTCATCAAGAGATGCCAGCACGCAGTATCGAATATCTGGATCTACAGGAAATCAGGGACAAAAATCAGACAGACTTTATCGCTTTTATTACAGTGGCCATTATGGATCTCTGAAGCTGTTAACGTTTCTGAAGCTTCACACCATAAAAGCAACAAAACAAAATATGTAATGCCATTTGCAATGATGTTCTCCCCTCCTTCTGTGCATTTGTTACCTGGATCAGTGATGCCAACAACTAGCAGTTTGCTGAGAACATCTGCAACAACCTGCACGGCGGTCTGGCTAACCACATGGCCGCTGATCAGGTGGATGGAGGGAGTAAGCAGGCGTGAGCAAGTCCGAGCTGCCTCCATCCGGATTTCTTTGTGTTCGCTGTTCAAGAAGTGATCAGCACAGTGGCGCACAAACTGGGTGAGGGAGTGTCCTGGGGAAAGAAGTTCATGCAGAGTAATCACATCACAGCTGCTTTTATTTTGATTAGTAGCATTAATATCCTAGTCGATAAAAACAGCATTGTTGTTGCTTATCTTATGTATAACGCTTCAGTTACAACAATGACTTGATTTTATCCTATAATTGTGTTTCTGTTTAATCTGTTTACTGGGGATCCAAAAACTCAACACAAAGGGAGGTCCGGTGGTTTGTTTCAGTGAATAATTTAACACAATATCCAATGTTAGCCCAGCTTTTGCGCTAAACTGCAAACCACTGAGGAATGACACCGGAAAGTTTGAGAATTTTTCTCTGCACAAATCACGCTGGAGAACAAAAAACTAGTCATCTCGGTGGCAGACTGAGGAGACACTATTTATATCGACCACTGAAAGATGGGCACAGTCATCAGCACAACTGCCCCGGCCGTTTGCAGTTCACATAATCATTTCTTTTGGTCCACGTTTTTGTCACCGCTGGCGGCTCCATTGACTTATGAGTGACAGTTTAAGCCTAGTTTAAAACCGTATTTCATTTTCAACGTCACTGCCTGTGGTATAGAGTGCACAGACAGCAAAACTGCACCACTTATTTCTTATGATCAATCCAGGACGGTAATGCCACTACTCGTAAAATAATTTCTTCAACAAGTCCAACTTATCATTGTACCCTTGTCCATTAGAACAGTATAATAGGAAATACAAAATACAAACTACTGTTGGGTGAGGAGAGCATTAGCCAATCGGGACTGAGTTTAAATTCCCAACCTCATACACAGTGAGTATTTCACACTCAGGCTCACCTCTTTCACCATCACTTTACTCCTTGATGACGCAGATCTAACGCATTAAAGTGACTGTTGGTTTCACAGCCTCACCTGTCTACCTGGAATAAATGAGCTTATCATTCTACCTCATCTGAAGTGCTGCACCTTCACCCATGTGGATTATTTTTAAAATGCAGCCAAAGAAATTTAGTGTTTAGACGTTTGGTCGCTCTAGAGGTATTAAGTCAGGTTTCATATATCATGCATTTTAAATGTTTCACTGTAAAACTGCTTTAAGCTCCAGTTCTGTTGATTTTTTAATTTATATACCATTTTTAATTCCCCTGTGTTTTCATGTTGTTCCTTTAGAGTCACTGTTCTTTCAGTTTTTGTGTTGCATTAAATTCCACTGCTCTCTTTTGCTTCTTCTAATTCTACCCTGGTTTTAATGCCATTGTTGTAAAGCACTTTGTAATTCTGTTAAAAGTGCTAACTAAATAACATGTTATTGCTTGCTTGCATATTACCATGCAACAGTGGGTCCTGGACCTAATGTGGATTCTACTTTGACACATGCTACTGAGATAACATTTTATGCAGGAAAAGAATCCAGTCACGACAGATCAGAGCTAATTTTGAGATGATTATCATACTTTTTTTAAGGTTCTTACCTTCAAATTCAAAGCTTCCCAGGGTTCGCAGGGCCAGGGTGATGCTGCCAACGTCACTAGCCTCTGGAATGTTAGTGAGGCTCGGTGAGGCTAGCTGGTGAGCCAGGCCTTTGGGCATGCCAGGGTGACGCAACGGCTTGTGCATTAATACCAAAGAGAGCATCTTCAGCAAACCATCCTGTATATCTTTCTTCAGCTGAGGGATTTGACGGCTCAGGTCGTACAGCACTGCTGTGAGTGCAGGACTAGACCAGAACAAAAGGCAAACAATCCAATCAAATCCAAGCATTAATTTGAAAATGATGTGATTCAGATCAGAAACTTAATTGCTAAAAATGTTCTTTGATGTCCTACCTGAGGCCCACAGCAAGCATAGGCTCAAGCAGTTCTTTGATGTCTGGCTGGATGCTGGGACCCATGGCTCTAGAAAGCATGCTAATACACGTAAACACTGTAGCATCCACCTGCATGGTCTTCTGCCTCCTGCACAGATGAAAGATCAGACAGTGAAACTGCTCATAGACAGCAACACATTCATTTTAAATGAACTACACCACACAGAGCAATTCTATCCATAACATAATTTTAGGCTTTTTTAGCCTTTACGTTTAAGGGACAATGTCATGTGTAATATGTCACTGTTTAATAAATGGTAAATTTTTAAAAAATTGTTATAATAACTGACTTGTGCGCAAAGTCCTTGGGTGGCAGAGCAGCCTTGATGATCTCAAGGATCTTGGAGAGGTAAGGCTGGATTTCTGTCCTCACAGCCACAACCAGCAGCCCCAAAGCCTGGAAAGCTGCCGTCCTCTCCTTCTCCTTCTTCAGGCAGCCCAGCAGGTAGCCCATAGTGTCTGACAAATACTGGTCTGCACAGTGAATGAACATCCACATAATTTCATTTTTTTTTTTTTCTATTAGCTACAACACATTAATTTGAGGAAGTGGTAGACCCCTGGTAGTGACATTTCAAACGGTAGCCTGAAAAGTATTAACCATGACCTATTTACATCGCAACAGCAACCATATGTAGACCAAATGTGCATAGTGATTGGAAACAATACACGGTTTCAAGTTCTCACATAAAATTTGCATCAAACTGAAAATCAACTATATGTTAATTAAACCCACCTGTAAAGGTATGCGGCTGGAAGGCAGCCAAGCGTGGAAGCAGGTTGAGGATGGTCATCTGGATCAGAGGATTTTTGCTGGTCCTATATTTCAGCACCCACCGACACACCTGGACAGAAAACATAACAAAGCTTTGCTTCCTCTCTTATAGCCAGGGAAGATCAAACACCCACATGTTGTCTCGTTGCTGGAATGTTTACAATTTACAAGATTTCAGTCTATTCAGCTTTCACGGACTTTTTGTGCTAGCGTCTCCTCAGTCCAAATATTTAAACAGAAGCTTCCTCAATTATTCAATCAGATGACTACCACAGGCAAGACATCAACTGCCTAGCCTCAAGCAAACTTACAAACATATTTTCCAACATATTTTCCAACGGACTATCCAAGCTAGCACATAAAGAACGCATCAAAGACGGCAAAAAAAATCTTATGAAAATTTTCCAATTTTTATTTTTTTCTGGGAAGATTTAACATCTACAAAGATACAAGACTTAAAAACTGTCATGCAAAATTTTTAAACTCTTTTCTCCATAAAGGCAACATTTGATGACGTTCCCTGTACCTTTAATCACAACTTTTGACATCAGTAAAGGCATGAGTTGACAACAATTAGAATAGTTTACAGGTTTTTCCTGCATATGCATCTGATCCCAAACTCAGTCAACAGTACGCAAGAAACTATGTTTAAGCACTGTTTAGTGCATTTATCATAGCAGTCAAAGTCCTCGAGTGCCACATTTTATTGGAGTTCAAACCTACCTGGTCAAATCGCTCCTCCATCAACTCACGGCAGTAGCGACTCTCCACCAGAGAGCTCTTGGCAGGTACCGGTGTGGCCCCAAAGCTGGGGAAGCCTTGAGTTGTGCTGTAGCCCAACAAGCCCAGGAGGGCGTTGGACTGCTGCGGCTGCACCGACTGGAAGCTGGTGAAAGGTGTGATGTGGCGGGGCTTTGTTCCAAACCCCATCAGTTCCTTGCAGTACTTATCATGGACCAGCTGCTGCTGTGTGATCTCCTCCATCTCCTCGCGCATACGCTGGTGAGAAATAAGACTGTGAGCGGACTGGATTGTAACACTGATAATGTGTCCAAGCTGATGTCCGACCTCACCTCCCCCTCCATGCTGCTGATCCGAACCAGCTCATTCAGGATCAAAAGAGCGCCGTGGACCCTGTCGTCGCGATTCATCCCTTTCTCTTTGGCCAAAGTCTCATCAAAGCCTTTTTCTGCCTCTTCGAAGGTTTGCTGTCACAGAAAAAAAAAACACACATGTCACTTCTTTAAAAAAAAAATAGACACTCCACTACTTTAATTAGAATAACACATGCCGTGTACAGTTGAATGTCTTACTTTGTACCACTGTGGTTTCTGCATTTCCTTTGTCTCTCTCTGAGTGGTGAGGATGAGACAGGCTCGCAGGGCAGACACAGCGCCTTCTCGGATGGCCTGCTTAGGATCCCATACTGCGTAAAAGATGTTGTCAAAGAACGGCTGAACTTGCTGGAAGAAGAAGGTGGGTGCACTCACAGCCAGCTCCCTCAACACCAAAACCTGGAAGAGATTACAAACAAAAGTCATGCATGGGTGCACCGCTATACACTTTTTCTCTTACTGAAATATACCTGAGAAACCTAATCTCTTCTTTTCAACAAAATCCAGATACGATCCTAAAATGTTTCTAGCTTGACATAAATTTTTTTACTGTCACTGTTTGAATTCTGCAGCAGCTATGAGCTGGAAACGTCCTGTATGTAGTTATGTTACGACCCTTGTTTAAATGTGCAGGTGTGTCCTCTTTCTCTCCCCGTTTCAGGTTTGACTCCACTCCAGTGACTATGGTGCGTACCATTTGAAGCTACAAATCAAAATTTCTGATTTCCCCAAATGAAATTTTCAACTGGAATGTCCTCTGAAGTCCGACTTCCAACTCAGGAAGTCTGAGCAGACTCACCAAGCCCGACTTCACCATCCAACAGCGACAGTGCACGTAAACGATAGTAAAACTGTAAATCTTGTAAGCTGTACTGCCACTGCAAAGTATTTGTGACTCGTTGAGTAAGCAGAGCACTGAACACGCTGTGTTCCTACTGATATGTGAATGGCTCCATCTTGCTAAGGAGCAAAACAGATCCCTTTTTTCCTTACTTTTTCGAATTTACTGCTAGAACACTTTAAACTTGGGAGTGAAATCGCTGTTCTCTTTACACGACTGATGCTTTGTGTCTTCTCCTGAGTGTTTACTCCTGCTAAGTGCATTTTGATCACTTACATGTTTTAGCTTGTAGGATTTGTTGTGTTGTTCTTTCTTTCTGGCACTGACTGCAGCTCAACCATGAATTTTTGTTTTTTATTGCTAATTTGTTTTTTTTTTAATCTCCCTGTACTCTTTTACAGTTGTTTCCCAACAACATCATGTGGACATTCTGGAGAAAGTAATATTCTACAGCCAGTAGAAATTTGAAAATGGTAATCATAAGCAAAATAAAGCATAGAAAAAGGCAAGCACCTTCTTTAATTTTCTAATTTTGCAGCGTTCAGCGTTTTTCTGGACTCTGCGTGTGATGCCCTGGCCACTAATAACAGAGTCCAGGGTCAGTACTCTATAAAAACTTAGTGACCGGGTTGCATCAACATCTCGTCGAGTTCTCTGCTGGGAGGTCTCTGTGTCATTTTTAGCAGATCCTACAGCTGGGCGACACCCACCCACACATACAAATACACACACGCGCGCACAAGCACGCAGAACAGAGCAAAGAGGCCACAGTGAAGAGGATGAAGCATTCACCCTGGTTGCACGCACATAATAATCTAGCACAGGTCCACCTTGAACACTGCCTTGTGCAGAGATGTAAACATGTTAGTGCGCTTCAGAATGTAGCCTTTGAGAAATATTTTAAGAACTAAGAAACTTCACTACTCTCTAGCTCACGGCAACACCACAAGCAAGTTGTAGCCAGAGAACAGAGGCCACATAGTTTATACCTTTAAACCACATACAGCTACATAACAATAGCTATGAAACGACAACTGCTTGATGCAACCATCAAGCCGGAAAATAGTAATGAAAAGGTTACTTGGACATGAGCAGATTTATTTGAACAGCAAACACCACACGTGACTTACTGCAGCGTGGCGTCTCCCTTCATTTCTGTCCGCTCCCAACCATTCCAGGGCTCTCTTCACTTCAAACTCCACATACTCAGCTGTAAAGGTGTCCCCCGCCATAGAAAGGTGGCCCATTGCTTTAGAAGCCATCTCCATCACCACGGGATCGCTGGAAGGGAGCAGGTTGCGGAGGTAGTTGGCGAATCGACTGATCCTGGTGGCATTGCCTCCTTCAACTCCAATTAGACTCACTGATGAAAAAAATAATCATTTTAAAGTGATACACAATTAGAGATCTTAAATAAGTGCAAAATTAACAGCACTTAAAATCATAATAATTTTTACCAACCTTTTACTATTGCTTACCTATGGCAAGAATCCCTCCTTTCTTTTCATTCACATCAGAGCTGGACACCAGCTCAAATATGTGGTGGTTCAACTCATCATAGAACGTAGTAGCTTCATCTTGGCTTAACTGTGGGACAAGACCAGTGTCAAAACAGCAAGTATGGAAAAAGGAAGTGGTGGCAGGAATTTGTACCATAATATGACAAAGTGGGTTAAAATGAAAGGAAAATGCTTCCTATTATTGTTTTACATGCCACTACATAACATTTACAACTGAACTGATTTGGGGATTCAAGTCTACTTGTTAAACTCTCCAACTGTTCTGGGCAACAATCTTGATGGAGTATCCAATTTACAAATAGGTTTCCCCATGACAGCTTTCAGTTATGCACGTATAGCTTATTGTTGTTACCTCTCTGAGTTCTGTAGTCACATAGTGCTGCAGGTCTTTGGCAGATTTTGCTCGAGTGTCTTCATTTCGACTCTTCAGTCCACTGACAAACTGCTGCAGCACAGTGGCTGTGCCTGATATGATCACCATTTGGACGGCCTAATCTGCATAGGAGAGGGCAACATGTGTGCTTTAAGTGCAACATTTTGGGTTATTAAAAAATAAGTATCAAAAAACAAAAATAAGTTAACCAGTACACATGGAAAGAATACATACAAGTGTTAAATCTGATAAAACAGGTTAATGTTGTTACCTGACATTGGTCACAGCTAGCTAACGTAACCGATTAGCTAATAAAACAAGCTGCAAGTCTTGCTAGTTGTTAGGAAACATACATTACACTTCTTTACACAACTAATACAAAAACGGACACGCCCGGATAGTTGCGGTGTAATAGGTGAAATCAGCGCTTCGTGAGTGTTTCATGCTTGTTTTGATTAGCTAGCATCAAGCTAGTGCTAATGTTTAGCTATTTCCCGAGGCAACCCATTAGCAAGAAGGCAAAATCGCTTTGTGTCACTTACGTGTTTGTATTACAATGCCGAACACTTAACTGCTATTCGATTTATCCGGAATATCTCTCATTGTACCTCTGCCTGGCCAGGACTGTGCAAGGTTGGCTAGCTGAGGTATCTGTGATGAATTAGCTCGGGTTAGCGATACACACACGAAACTTCACAAGGATCAAGTTGCGCAGTCTGCGCAGAGCTGAGCGCAACTCACATTCCCTCCAGTGTAGTTTCGAAAGCCTGTCGTCTTTTTAAGTTTATGTTTTGTGAGGCCCAGTATTATAGTTACCTCAACATTTTAACTCCAGTATAGTTTTAAAATTATGGTGGACGAAGGTTACTTATAATTTTACAGTGTACACTTAAGAGTTAGTGCTCTTTCCCTGACTAAATATCATTAATCTGAAGCACTACAGGCAGACATAACCTCATGGTATAGCCACTTAATAACATTTAGGATAGTCATACGCTTTAGTTTACCAACAATAAGTTAAAATCCGAATTTTAAGAACATTTATGGCTCCATAATGGAGGCCAGATCACCAGCTGGACAAACTGGGTAACTTTTGTGATCATCGGTCGGTCACACAATTTATTTGAAAAAATTGATAAATATATAAATGAAAAAATAAAATGGGAAAACAGAAAACAGAATTAGACCAATATAACACTATGGATACCAGGATACCAATGCTCAGCATTTTAAAGGGACCACCTGAAGTCCCATTTTTATGTGTTTCCTTCAATACTAATTTCCATAAATTCCACAGATAGATAGATAGATAGATAGATTAGATAGATAGATTAGATAGATTAGATAGATTAGATAGATTAGATAGATAGATGATAGATATTCTTTTGATCTGTCTGTAGTCTATTTTTTCCCTTAAATACAAAAAACAACAGAGAATATTTTCACTTTAACTGTCAACTGTAACAGTCTCTATTCTTGTCAGGGTTTTATTTGCGTTTGTTTCTTTGTTTTTTTTAGCTTTTCATCTAGTGGATGAAATGAGCCCAACACTGCCGTGAATTTAGATGGGTTTAGATAACTATCTAATTATTTTCTGTTTTCAAAGCGTATTTATATTCATGTCCTAACAAGGAGTTTAAAGCTGTATGGTTTGTGCACCTCTTGTTTCTAGAAATCCTGATATGCTTCGTATAGATACTGTATATCTTATTAAATGAAGTGTGCGAAAAGCGTCCACTTTTTGTCCACAGTCCAAGCAGCAGCCTGTGTGACTGTTTTTTATTTTTCTATTCAACTTACAGCCTCTTGGGGGAGACATTGACCAGGCATACAGACAGCTTGCAGCGTTAAAGAAACAGATCTATGTGGTTCTTCATGAGCTGTGACATTTACAATAGTGCAGCACCCCAATTAAGCAAGTACCCTCTTATTTCCCACTTGTAGGAAATTGGAACCTAAATGTCAAATGAATTTTCATCATCAAAATGAACTACAGTTACTGTCTTCTTTTAAATTCTCCTCATGAGACAATTATAGGAGAGAATTTCCCACTAGCAAACAATGTATACCCATTGTTCCCACCCTGGGGTTTGGGGCCCAAGAGTGTTCCTTTAGAGGTTCCAGGAGGTCCCATCATCCAACACAAACATTTTTCTAACTTATCAATGAATTTTTCTCGTGCAAAACAATAAAAAACTTAGCCTGCATGCACGTGTGCAGTTATTGAACACCTGGCATTAAAACACGCAAGGAGGCACCTGCATTTTTTAACCTTCAGGTTCAGAAAAACAGCAGTAGCAAGTTTGTGTAACAACAGAGAAAAACACACATATTACAAAACCCACATTTTATACCCTACTACACACTTTTGGAGCGGGAGTCGCAAGTTCGATTCCCACCCAGTATCCACCCCCCAATGTTAAAACCAAGCCCTGGAATGGTCTGCAGCCTGTCTGCAGCTCGAACACAAGCATTTCACTGCATCTTGTACTGTGTATGTGACAAATAAAAGAAATTTGGATTATAACAGTAGAACTGAGAGCACTGGATTAGTACTCAAAATCACTGTGAGCAGTCCTTTTAAAATGATTAATTAATTTCAGTCATTACTGACAGCGAACCTTTCATTTGGAAGTACAACTATAGTTGAAAAGTTTCTCTTTAACAGCTTTAAAAGAAAAAAAGATCATCACTTAATATGAAGGGCAACGCCACACTTGAACAGGAGTGAGATAGATCATTGTTTGCTTTGGAATAACCATTTGTCACAGTCTAAGGAGCTGTAAGGAAAAGGCGTCTGGACTTCTTTAGGTTGCTTGAAGACGTTTCACCTCTCATCCGAGAAGCTTCTTCAGTTCTAGGGTCAAATGGTGGAGAGTCCCATATTTAAGCCTTGTGGGAGTGTCCCTCGTAAAGGGACAGTGGGCCCCCTACTGATCCTCTACCTAATCACACGAGGTGTGAAAACGGGTGCGGGTCTCAATCAGCCATGGTTTCGGGTGAACTCATTGTGAAACCTGGCCTCACCCTATCATGTGAATTCCAGAGGTCAGATGGCCCAGGATGTGAGTGGGCATTAAGGCGTCTGGGCAGGGATCTCAGAACTGGATTATAGATGGC
>VUQR01003536.1:37540-56916 GCA_015108515.1 Hemichromis elongatus
CCCCACCCCCCCCCCCCCCCCCCCTGGAGAGCACCCGCAGAGCCCCTTTAGCCATAAGTCTTTGATCTACCAAGTCGAGAGCATCCTGAAGCAGTGCCTTTGCTTGCCATTGGACTCCTTCTAGAGAAGCCTAACCTCATGGTGCAGCTCCCCTGCTGGTGTGAACCATAGATCTGCTGGATGGTAGATCCAGGGCTTCCACCTTAGGGGATAAAGGTGGATATTAATGTGGACACAAATCCTCACATGTGGGTTTTTATGTTTTGCAGAGTTCTAATATTTTGTGTTAAGGAAAAGGATATTGGAAAATGCATGTGGCCTTTGTGACAAAAAATATGCTGTATTTAACCTTTAACTAATGTGCAGTTTAACAGAAATTTGTGCCAGGGAGTAAGCTCACTCACAGGGTCTGACAAATTTATAAGAATAGACTGTTTTGTTTTTTTTGTTTTTTTTTGTTTTTTGAAGGATCTATCAAGCTCATATCCTAGCTGAGTCAAAAATGATGACTCTCAGTAATTACTACATCTGGTTTTGTGGATACAGTTTAATAATAGCAATAAAGTTTAAACTGAATACATAAAAAAGTGGTAACTTTTTTTGTACTATGGGGTTTTATGCTGTAGAAACAGCTGTAAATGAAAAGAAAGAAACACTTTGCAAGAAAGACAGCAAACTGCATTCATCCTATAAACACAAATATATCGTATACTGTACATTGTTACATGTATGTTTGTTGTGAGATATACATATTTATACATACTGTATTTACTTACTTTACTTTTTCTAATGGAGTAATTGCTATATTCAGTGACCGGGGAACAGCAGGCACAAAAAATTTTTTTTTTACATGTCTGCTTATGAAGTGCCTCTATCCATTTAAAAACAAACAAACAAAAAAAAAAACTACATGAAGAATGAATGTTTTGTCCCTTTCCACCTTCAGGGTGCAAGACCTGCTATTTGGTGTCTAAGTCTTGAAGTAAGAAAAGATCGACATGAGAATTTAATCAGTTCAGCAGAGAAAATTTCACGGCCTTTGCTGGTGCAGTGCTATGTTTCTACCATGTAGATCAATACAAATATGAATAATTGCTGACAAGAATATGAATTATGAAATAAAGTTCAAGATAGGCCAAATGTTCCTGAATTATTGTATTTTGGTTTTTACTTTTGAAAAGAAACAATCTGTTAGCCCCAAGTTTTATTTATTTTATAAGAATACATTATTGTCCATTCAGTCGTGCTTAAAGTCATGCTAACCAGTAGATAACAGAATCCTAGCAGCCACTATACTTATTTTGTAGTCATGGGAAAAGTAGTTTTTACATGCTTGTATTCAGTTGTGTGAATACATTCTTACTGCTTCAACAGGATGATAAATAACAGCGAAACAAATGCACTTGATTAAATGATCATCAGCAGGTATGTTCACTTGTTAAAAGCAGAAGCTTTGCCCATTTGCTACTTTGCAACATTCAGTGCCACAATTTTCCCAGAAGTGGAAATCCACCTTATACCATTCAGCTGAAAAAGAAGTGATCCAAGTGTTGAAATGGCCCAGTCATAGCTCAGACCTCTACCTGACTGAAATGTTGTGGGAGGGCCTTATGGGAGCTACGCATGAATGAAATCTGGCAGTTCTCAGATGTGTTAATATCATTTTATGTGTAGTTAGCAATTGTTTTGTAAGGATATTAAGTTGTAATGACAATATTTATTTTTTCACAATTCATAAACTAAAACAAGCCCAAATGCTCTTATGTCAATGAGGACTTCCGCACATTTCTTTACTCCATTACCCTCCCCAAAGCCTCAATTACAGCAAAAGGTCAAACTTGTCATTATGTAAAGAATGTTAATTTCCCCTCTGAAATGGCAAATTATTGTATAAAACAACGTCCTTAGAATACCAGTTTATTAAGGTCACAAGAGGAAGGGAAAGAAAGATAACACAGCAAGAGTAACTGCGCAGAGCATTTATGACGTGTCAGAGAATTCGACCCCATTTTTGCTGCATAGATCAAGTAGACTGTATTTAGACTCTGGAACATAAAGAATTTCTTGGTAGTCCAAATTAAAAATAGAAAAGAAAAAAATTGGTGATGGGTGAAAGAAAAACCAAGAATGGGTCACATTAACTCGAGAACAGCGACTCTGTGGTTCTCAAATTAGGGCAACACTTTTTCGTATGAGGAATCAACATTCATATCTCTCCAGGAGTCCAGCGATTTTAGTTTTATGTGTCAGTCAGCCACTTTGCAGCCTGTCATTAAAAACTGCTTTGGAGTTTCATCATGATGAAACTGATCAGTGAGTGCTAAATATAGAAAAAAGGTGACCATTTACAAGTCTTTGTGATGCAGTAGTTTTTGGATCATTTATATATATATTTAATGCATTTTTTTTAATTAAGCGTAAATGCTCATTAATAACCACTCATCAGCCATTCTCTACTACTGTTACTGTCTGTTCTTCACACTGGAAAGGGTACTGTGGACCCACAGTGCAATGGCCTACTACATCAATGCTCTCAGGGCCACCAATGAAATGCTGCTTGTCACACACAACCTTATAGTAACCTTACGTTTCACAGTCTGAAGACAGGTAGTCTTCCAATAATGTTCAGACCAAATAATGTGTAGTCTCAGGGTGTCTCTTATCTTTTTGGATTTTTTCTTATTATCGTAACCTTTTGTTAACCTTTAACCCAGGCCTCTGCTTTAATGACAGCTACCACGTGAACACACCATGTTTGTGGCTCTAGCCATGTCCTACATTAAATGTACTCTTAACTACCAACACCCGTGTGTGTGTGTGTGTGTGTGTGTGTGTGTGCGTGTTGATGCGTGCAAGCAGCGATCCACATGTACAGCCTCATTATAGAAGTTGATGAATAGATTTCCGCTTGGTCGGAAGACGAGGCTGTGGAGGTTCCCGCCTGAGGATTTTAGGCACAGTCTCACGGAGCTCCAAATACTTCCTAAGGTATCTGGTTATGGTCTCCAACTATGCAAACACTGTTAATCATGATACACCCACTGGCAAGCTGATAGAGCACTGGGGTAATATTTGAAAAGAGGTATTCTGGACAGTCTTTGCTTTGTGGCCTTGTGAGGACAGCTGAATTGGTTGCATTGTAGTGCTTATCCAATTCGTATCCTCAAGATGCTGTGTTACATACATTGCATATAAACTCATACTTAGAGTGTAACATAGTTGTTTATTATTTCTCTGTATTGCTGTTGGGTCTTTATCTTACTTTATAAAGTACCTTGAAGCAACTGTTGTTGTAATTTGGTGCTATATAGGTAAAACTGAATTTAGCAATTAGTATGTTAATTAGCAGCAATACAATCCTTGTAATTTAAGTAATAATAGTTTGCTTTCTCTATAATTATGACAAGAAACCAAACAGTAAGCTGTCATGTAAACATTAGTGACGGATTCTGCAAGTAATAATGAAGGTTTATAGGAAATTCATTATGGAATAAGAATACAGCTTGAATTATTGAATCGTAACAAAGACATAATGAGGTATAATAAAAATCTTAAAATTTTTCTTTCTCCTTCACGTCAAATTTTAATTTTAGTCTTTATTAAAAACACCCATCTGAGTTGGCTGTCCTGTTTTTCATGCTAATTCTCTGAATTTAAAATATTTGAAACTGTGGCTAGAACCAATTCTCTACATAATGTTATTTCTTCAGGTCATAGTTCTGACGCCCAGGACAAGTAAATTATTTAGTTTCTTAAAAATGAATGCTAAAAATCTGCTAAATGTTATTTTTTTCACAGTTTTTAAGGCCTATTATTATTTAAATTCTAAGGGTTTTTTTTTTCTCTTTTGTGTGTTCTTCTGTGTTATGATGTCAAGGTCATTTTGTAAGTTTTTGTTAGGGCATATTTATTCAGACACTGGGACTGTTAAACCAAAGATGTTAGAGGGTTATTTTCTTTCTTTTTTTCTTCAGAGGAGGGCTCAATTCTCTCTGGACATTGCATCAAAAACGCCTTGTTCAGGTGGATAGATTCTGAAGGTTGATGTATCTTAATATTCCCCCCCATTATTCCCCTAACTAAAGTTTGTGCTTTCAATGAACAACACAACAGTGGTTGTGTTATAGGATAGCAGCTGGCTCTCCACATGATGAAAACACTGAGACAAGGCTTTGATGTGCTAAACCTCTTTTTCTTAGTGGTTCGGGTGGGTCGTGAGTTGGTGTGTGTTTATGTGTTCACTAGCTACTGAATTCCCCGTACCACATTTTGTTGATATTGTTATGTTTGGGATTGAATCATATCATTGCTTATTAATGCAAATTACTTACTTTTATATGAGAGACAATTCTTTTTGATGGTCATTCTGCATTTATCTTCCTTCCAGTCTCACCTTCTGCAGTTTTGATTTCCACATAACAGCCAATGTCATATTTAAAAGACTTTCGTTATAATTAGTGCCTGGGGAAAATCCATTATGTAGTTACAGGGAACAGTAATACGTTTGCTTTTAAAGACATGTTTCTTCTGGTGAGTGATTTTGAAAGATAAGACACTTTTATACATCTAATAATAATTATAATGAATGTCAGCTCTGAATAATCCAGTTGTCCTCGTTAAACTACATGTATTTGCCATGATTGTAAGAAGTTAGACATAAGTAACAAACATTTTGCACTCTCTGCTCTAATGGTTAAACTCTGGAATTCTCTATACTTTGATATTGTCCTCAGTTTTTGTTGTTTTGCAAACCTTGTCAGCTAGTTGTGCTCAAGATTTCTTCCTTGTATTTGGTTTAGATTGGATCAAGCAAAAAAGCCTTCAGTTGACAGTGATTCACTACTGTCATTGGATGTCAACCCAATTTCAAATGGCAATGACTTTACCTCCCTAAAGCTACCAAAATAAAGAAAATCACCCAATTAAATGTGTTCTCAAGTCAGTCTAAAAAGCAAATAATGCTGCTTGTTGATGGCTATGGTTATGGTGTTGGAAGCATCAAATTTTAGTTTTGTTACTGCTAGCAGCTGTTAGGAAGTCTGTGTCTATGTGTGTTGATGACCCATTTCCAGGACTCAGGAGACAAAAGTTGAACATAAGACAAGCATTTACTGGTGATAGATTCAAAGAAAACAAAGTCCCAAGATTCAGGAATAAGGTGAGAACAAAGGCAGGGAATGAAACAATCTAGGAAACATTTACAAGGAACTCAGAAACATGCAATTTAGAAAGCACATGGAACCCATAGCTAGGGAACACACAGCTATGTTGACGTGACATGCAACATGAAGCGGAAGAGGAAACAGACGAGGAACAAAACATAGCTGAAGACGATCAGGAAATTAGTAAGAGCAAGGACTGGAAGAAATGCTCTACACCAATATGAAGGAAAACTAAACATTTTAAAAGAAAGTAACTTAAAGTAAATGGACAGAATGAGGTACACTGAATATGAGACATCGAGACAAAGATTAGGAAACATAAAAAAAGACAGACACATGACACAGAAGGAGGAACAGAATGGAAACACAAAACAGAACTAAATACAGTACAAACCCAAAGTCATCATTAACTAAAGACAAGAATTGAAGGCATAAATAACAAGGATAGAAAATAAACCATAAAAAGCATCGAAGAATAAACGAGACTTGTTAGAACTTGCTGAAGAATTAACCCGAAACCGAATCTGAAGTTCATCTGAAATTCAAAGCTACAAAGAGTCCTAAACTCAAAACCAAAAAATTCCCAGCTGTCACATCACCCACCCATGTCTCCAACTGTGAAAAGACCTTTAAACATGTAGAGTCACATTCTCCTCCTCCACTGTAAGCTATATGGCTACTCAAAAAGCAGCTCACCTCTCAATCACATCCTTGAGCTACATTGTATCTTTTGGTCCCTTTGAACTGTTGTTATACATACAAGTAATTTTTTAACCATTTTTGACCATCTTTTTTTCCTCTTTTCATTCTGTGGTCAGATAAGTTAAGTCAGGTTACATTTTTCTGTTAAAGGTTGTCTGCACTTTTGGTGAACTAAATAAAAAGCTTTTTGTACTGTTATTTGTACTGAATGATTTACTCGGTATAAAGTCTGGATGAATGCCAATAGCAGAGAGAGATTGCAAACTCCAACCTGAAAAAAAAGGTGACGGAGAACTCATAAAATAATGTGTAATAAAACTAAAATAATTAAAGGAAAAACCTAATTTCAGTTGCTTCTTTGTCACAAGCAGTCGCCTCTGTGGGTAGGGTTGCACGTTTGATTTATCAGAGTTTTATGCTAAATGCCCTTCCTGAGACAACCCCAAAGGGAATTTGTGTAAAACAAAAATGTAATAATAAATTATTGAAAATGGTACTTTTTAATCTTTCACTCAATCTGTTGGTTTAATAGAGGTTGCTTTCCAAGAATCACTTATGAACGGACAGTGATTGTGTTCTTCAGATACCACTTGCAGAATAGTGTTAACTGTCAAAAAGGTGTCTCTCTGTCTCTTTTACTTATAGCATTATTGCTAACTGTAAGTCCTTGGCTAACAGGTACCCAGTATTTTCTTTAATAGCTGACAGTCTTGAATTTGAAATGTGAAAGGAAAATAAGCTTGAAAGCACCATCTAAGATATGTGATTCCTAGACAGATCAATCTGCATAAATTTATTGCAATTATATGGTAATTTCAGAGGGAAGCCTTGCATTCATAAATACCTCTCATCAATCATACAGGGACATTTAAATTTTAGATACTACCACCATTGAAGAACATGTGGCTTAGTTATAAAGTGCATTTCTCTCTACACATGCATAGATTAAATTGGGAAATCACAAGCAGTAGGCTTTTGTTGAAAATACATATTTACTAGTCTAGATTCTGTTTTATCTGACACATCCAATTTTCAGTCCAAAGAATGAGCCAAGAAAAAAGCTATTTCCCTGTATTTTGTTTAGACTGAAACAATCGCTAGGATCAGTTGGTGTCACCAACTTGAAATGGCATGCTTTTACTTTCCTTAAAGTTACCAAAATGAAGGAAATTTGAATGGTCCAAGAAACTGTGCTCTTTAGGGCAGTCTGAAAAGCAAATAATTTTATTTTACTTGTTAATGAATTATGTTTGTTGTGTTGGTACCATCTAATTTTAGTTCTGGCAATGCTAGCATCAGTGCAAAGGCCTGCTGTCACACCACCCAATCCCCAGTTGTGAAGTGAACTTGAAACTCAAGCAAAACTGCAGAGTCACACTCCATCCTCCAATGTAAGCTGATTTTTTTTTCCCTCAAAATGACAGGACTGAAACAAATTTTATTTCAGAAGAAGTATCTGCACACAAACACACAATTATTAATTTGCTGTGAGTGACTTTCCTTCTCATTATTTCCTCAATTAATTTCATCGGAAGAGACGAGGGGAAAACGTTCTCAAATAAAGAAAGATTAACTGAAGAAATAAAAACAGTAGTCAGTAGTGGTTTAAGGAAGCTATTTTTTCATAGCATGAGCTTACGTACCACTTTTTCCTAAAGTTATTTGACTTTTGAAGTTGTGTTGGTTAACTTTTATCACTATAATATTCTTTAAAATATTTGGGGTTTTTAATGGTCTCCGAACCAAAAGTGTAAACAATGCATTACTAGAGTCGTCAATCAATCAAACAGACACAAAGTGAAATCACTTTCAGAATATCAGTCTGTCACGTAATGACACGACAAGGGCATGTCATGTTACCTGTTTGCACCCACATTGTACAGAGAATTGTTACCCTGCCATGGCTACAGTTGGAACTCAACTGAAGTTGTCTCTGGCTAATCCTAATAGTCAAGATTTGTCATAAATAGCATGTAAGTCATTCAGCACTTTGGCAACGAAAACCTCAGACAGGATTCAGATAATGAACATGGGACCATGATCTCTTTTTATGCGAGATATGTGCAGCTTCCTTCAGATATTTTCAGATTAGCATATATGAGACATTAGCAGGCTGTAGCTCAGGAGGTAGTGCAGGTCACCTACTGATCGGAAGGTTGGTGGTTCAATCCCTGGCTCCTCCAGTGTGCATTCCAAGTATCCTTGGGCAAGATACTAACCCCAACTTGCTGAATGTAGTTAGACATTTTAGGGGTTTGTATTTCAACTGTGGTTTTTAAGCTGAAGACACAAGAAGCCTCTAAACATGTAGCTGGACTCCTTGAGGAAAGAGCAAACAATTAACCCAAGATTGATGTCAGTTTCCCTAACAAAGTGGGATTGAAACTGTTTACCTAGTCTGCAAATTAAATCTTGGGCATGTAAACTCCAAGCATTTAGAATGGATCACCAGGTGCCCAGACATCTGTGAGATTCCCTTAAGGGTTAGAGTTAGTGTGCATGAGACTCCATTTGTGTGTTGGTTTATTTGAATGCAAGCTGAACACGGATATAAATTTGAATGTGTGACTCGGTGTACAGTGATTTGTGTGTGAGTGAGTAACTTGCATTATTTACAAGGAGCCACATAAAATGAGTCTGTCATCAACCTCCCAGCACTAAAGCACACGTGGAATGTCGACAAGGAGCAACAGGATGAAGAAATAGGGCTGGAGGCTGGGAGGTGTTGGTTGAGATGCAGGAAGTAAGTAAGAGGACCACACAGAAAAAAAGACACATTCAGAGTGTCTCTCTTCCTGATTAAATCATGAAGTGGCAGCTCAGCAGTTGCAGGCAAATGCCCAATCACGGACAAGCACTGCAGCACTCGACGGAAAAAGAAATCACACACGCTTTAGCAGGGGAAATTACAAGTGGGTGGGAGACGGATAAATAGAAAGATGCTGTGAAAGGAATGTGTGTGTTTTTATTGGTCTGATTTCCAACAGTCTCTCATCTAGTAAAGTGCCACTCCATCAAAAGCAAACAAACAAAAGCTAATTTATTTTTCCCTCATCTCGCACACATCCCAAAAACTGTAAACACTGCCGTACATTTACATTTTGACTACACATTTATTAAAAGTCAATTTATTCTGGTTTTTATTGTCTTGCACTGAAGACATTGGAGGCGATCTTTACTTTTTTCTTCTGATAATTAAACTGTTGGGAAGTGGGGGAAAAAAGATTGTGTATCTATTTTATTATTGGGAGACATCCAAAATAATGTTTATCAAGCAAACGGGCATAGCAGAAGATGATGCAGAAAGGGGTGAAAGCACAGTTAATGTATCGTCTGTATTTCTGCATTTGTAATGCCTCACACCTCTAGACATGGTCAATTTTTCTTTTTATCCTTTATTTAGCATTACACCCTCCCTTGGGAACTGTTTGGTACAATCTCAGTTGAATCTACTAAATAGCTCCAGTGGAACAGGTGGATGGATAAATGCTGTACTCAAGGACACCTTGAAAGCGTTGGTTAAAGATAGTGTGACTATTACACTGTATGTCCAGGGAAACATTCTTGTGACAGTCTTGTACTCGCCATAGTTTCCCTGCTTGGGTAGAGTTGCACAGTAGCAGTCTTTCAAAAAAAAATAATAATGTGCTAAATGTCTCCAATCCATTAATGCTGCTAATCATCACTAATGCTAATCAAACATAATTTGTCTTACTCGTTACGCACATAAACCAAACAAGTTTATTCTCCCTCTGTAACTCTTGTTTAGAGTTAAAAAAAAAATTACAGCGGGTGCTTAGAGGTTCAGTCCTTGACCCCACTAAAAACAAACTGTCCTCATTGATGCCTTCGAGGACATTATAGAATCGGAGAGTTGTATTTCTGCTGCAGAACAGCAAACTGTGTTGCAGTTTGTCATTGTATTTGATTCTTCAGCTTTTAGATTGTCAAGTGTCCTTGAATGTTTCAACAGTGATTTCAAAAGGTGAAGCTGAAGGCAAAACGCTGCTATTAGTGTTGTCTGTATGAATGTGCTGTTTACACCGGTCTGCACCGCAGTAAACTAAAACAGTGATTGTGTGGAAGATAAGGCACTAATCTAAAAGCTTTATTGAAACTAAGATTTTTGATGAGAGCTACATAAAAAATACATGAATTGTAGCCAGTTGATTTTTACAGGTGTTCCCCTAAGGCCCCTGGTCTAGAGACTCATTAAGTGTCATCCAATTGGTGGCATTCAGTCTGTTGTCATATTTTCGGATGGCCTCAGATCGCTTGGAACCTTGGCAAAAAGGCACTAAAATGGTACCCAGTACCAGCTGCTACCACCTAAAGCATGGATCAGCTGCTAAAAGCGCGAGTCGAGCCGTGCCAAGTCGACCCGAGTAGACACTAATCGAAAAGAGCTATAAAATTCTCAACTCCTCATGGTGTCCACAGCTAAGATGAAATAAAGACCATCGCCTTGTATAGGGTAATAGGAATGAGTCCATCAGTCTTGTAAGAACAGTTTATACATCGGTAAGTACAGTTTCCTCAGTCCTGTTTCCAGCTCTCCCAGCTTTAGATACATAAGCAGATTTAGTATTTTCTAACCCAATATGGCATAAATCCAGCATGTTCACTTCTCTTAATATTTATTAATTGTTGGCATGGAGGATACAGTGCTATTTAACCCTGAACTGGCATAAGTTGCTTAAAATTTCTGGACATGCTGTTTTTTCTTTCTTCTGTTCATAAAGCTTGTCCCTCTTAATCTTTTTAGCCATGATAGCTCTCTCTACCTCTGCTGTCCACTAATCTATCATGAATTCATTCCAATCTAAATGTGCCACTTATGGTTGTTCTCACAAGAGTATTCAGAAATTAGAGATTATCACCTGAATCACATAAAAAAATATCATTTACTGATCTGAACGTTTTAAATAGTAGGAGCCTGTTTTTACACAAATCTTGTGTGTTTGTGCATCAGTACCCGGTCGTGGGCTGACTCTGGTAAGTTTGTGAAAGTGGGTGTTTTTACTGTGCTTTCCTTTATGTACAACTTTTAACACATGTACTTATCAGAGAAGCTTCACAGCAGGAACCAAAATTGATATGCAATGAAATTACACATCGGACTTCCCATCTCCAGTGAAACGTGGTTCACAAGGCAGAGTACTGCCAATTAAGTTTTAACTGGTGTCAGCAAGATTTTAAGTGATCTTGGGGAATAAGATTTTCATACTTTCTTGAACTCAGAAATCTTTTTTCCACTTTCATTGCAAGTTCTTACTCTAATTTCTGTTAGTATCAAGTCCTTCCAACTGTGAACTCCACTGCTTTGATTTATTTGCCATACTAAAATACCTTTCTTCTTTCTAAAGCACCTCAAATCTGATGGAAGAGGTAGAAATAATTTCCTAAATCTGACACAACATTAATATCATTAACCAAAGATTAGATACACAGCAGAAAAAAAACAAAACTATTCTGTGTTATCGTGCCATTTGGTTCAACCTAATTAAGTGAAGGAATGAACATTTATTTTTGAGCAAATGCCAAGATAATTTGATTAGAGCTGCAGAGAACACTGTGAGTATTGAGTGTAAGATAATCTATAAATGTCTGTCTGCGCAGGATATGAAATTAGATCAAATTGGCAGCAGCATTTTAATGCAATTTTGGGTATCTAATTAAAAGTGTATCAAGATAGCTGTTGATTAATTAGAAGGGAAACAAAATGCACCGTTTTTCTTTCTAATAATTTTAGATAACAATAGCATGAGAGGTAGAAGTGTGTTCACTTGATAAAATGTGAGAAAAAGGCCTCCATGTAAGAGTTGTGGTTCTGATTAATTGCACTTAGTCACAAATGGTCCAAGTATACATCCTACACAGATGTAATATATTATTCAATAAACAAATACAAATAAGGCACAACACATTTCATGCCTTAAAATGCACCTAATACTTGTCTTGTTAAAGCTTTTGATTAGATAATTATTGATAGGCACTTCTGTCTTTCACCCCTAGAGACAGTGGCAGTTAATCCATTGTTTGGGCTTGTAATTGCTTGGATTTTCTTATTTAATTATTCTTTAAATTTTCCTTGTCAATTAATTATTCCAAATGATGAGAAAGCTCCAGATACCAAAGAGTTTGCTGTAACCGCCCATCATGTTTTTGGTATACTGACACCAAATCAACTCCTTAAACCAATGCAGGGGCAGATCTAGAAAATTTTACATGAGGGGGCAAAGGAGGGACAGGAAGTCTAGGCAGGGTTGAACAAAACTCTCTTATATGTAAATGGAGTCAACAAAAATATCCACCATTACACTTTAAAACTAACAATTATATCATTATATCTTCTAATAAAACAAAGACAAGGGAATTTTTTTACAAGCTTTAAAATAAAAATCTTTGGTCACACATTTAAAGTACAACATACATGAAAGCTAACATGCACCTAATGTAGATCGCTGGCAACAACCACAGAAATAAATCACATTGTGCACTATTATTTGACACAAGGACAACATAAATGTTTATGTACCAAACAAGAAGGTTAACAAATCAAGAAAATCTGAACATCTGGAATATGTACTCAACTAATGTCAGGTTGTAAAAATTATTTACACCTTTTAAATTGCAACAGTCTTGATATGGCTGAATTTAATTACTTTCTCTTTGCTGGTGTTCTCCAAAGAAACTGAGCTTAAACACCATAAATCATTGTGCACTGGGGCTTTGGTAATTAAAGAAAGCGCAGCGATGAACTGTGTTTCTTTTATGCTCTCAAATTCGTCATTGCTACAAGTGGAAGTACTCCAGGGTACAGTGAGTCACACAGTACTGTACTATGCAGTACTGTACATGTGACCAACTGGCCTAAATGTGCCTCATATTCATATTTGAATAGGTTCTCCTAGTTAATATTCCCATACTTTTTTGTGTGTTTCGGGTCAGTAGTGCAAATCTCTTTTATAGAAGAAACATGTAATGGATTCTTAATATAATTCCTTAACATATACATTTATTAATTCAGTCACTCCCACACTGAAAGTTTAAACTGTATGACTTTCACTTGTTAGTTGACTTTAAAACTGGTCTTTCTCAAACTTATTTGCCTTTTTTATACAATGTGAAAAGCAAATTATCAAGTTTTTTTGGTTACTTTTTTTAAAATATCAGTCTTATCTAGTGTTAGTCAAGATACTTGAACAAAGTAATCAGTAACTAATTACCGATTACTCCCTCCCAAAAAGTAATCCTGTTACTTTACTGATTACTTATTTTCAAAAGTAATAAGTTACTTAGTTACTTTTAAAAAACATGATACACAACCTGAATAGGTAATAAAGCAATACATTTTTCAGCCCAATTCTTCTTTTTCTGTATAATCCATCATATAAAAGGTAATCAAATGAAAAAGCCTCTTTTTAAAACTTGTTTTAATCTTAACTTCATGCATCAAGTAAAAATTAAATTATATATATGCAACATTCTCTGACTGGAAGAAATTTGTTTAACATTTAAACCTATTTTCTGCATATTCTAGCATATATAGTATAATATAGCATAATAGTTTTTTGTGTTTACACTCACTCTTTCAAATAGATGCAAGTAAAACGCAAATAAATAAAATCAAATACTCAGCGGGCCTGTTGCTCGATTTTCACCTGTTTAGCAGGAGTGGAGTAGACGGAGGTTTGCTCTGGTGCAGGTGTGCCTCAGCGGTCATGTCAGTGGAAGGATCTGGAAGTTACTCTGTGAATTTCACATTCCCGTGGCAGCGTACTTGGTGCTTGCTCGGACGTTTAGGGTTTTTTTTTCACTGTAAAAAGACGTTTTCTTCCCACGCAGTGAACAGCGGACGCTAATGTTTTTGTCACATTTTATGGAATCAAACTCAAAGTAAGGTCAGTACTTCCACACTTTAAATGCCACACGGTCGTACTCTCTCTCGCACTCGATATATTTATTATCCATTGTTGATCTGCACACAGTTGTTGCCATGAACGTCGCACTCGCTTACGTCATTGTCATAAGACACTCTCGCAAAAAAAAATCATGGTTTAGTGACGCAGCATGCTTATGGGAAAGTAACAGTAATCTAATTACCTTTTTTTGCAATAGTAATCCCTTACTTTACTCCTTACTTTACTTACTAAGTAACTGGATTACAGTAACGCATTAATTGTAACGCCCATCTCTGGTCTTATCCCACTAAACACTGAATGTTGAATAGACACACAGGTCACGTCTACATTGGGTCCGTCAGTCCATGACCAATTCTGGATATCTATACGATGTCAACAATTTGGAGGTCCAACTATGACCCAACCTGGACGCCAATATGACTTTGCACAGTGGAATATGACTAATAACTTGCAGTAAGACTGCATATAAAGGCCAATGTCATAAATGAAGCTTAACCAGGTCTCTTATTCATCCCTTTTAATATTATTTAAAATGTATTCTGTAAAAGGGGGGGAAAAATCACATGACTAGAGTAGAAATTTATTTGAGAGCTGCAAGACGTGACATAAAATAAATCAACACATGGGAGCTCAGAGGCAGCTCATTCTGTTTGCCTGTGGTTACTGACAATCTTGGGCATGAGGGGAAGGATATGGCAACTTGGCCCAGCATCCAGAGGGCCAAAAAGCCAATGGGTATTTAAATGACTGTGGATCCCAGGCTTTGAAACATGTCATTTCAGCTGACAATCTGCCGTCTGAAAGAACGGCTGCCCACCGTTTTAATGTCATGTCACAAAGCCGTTCATCTCTGATCTTTTATACTACACGAATCCACGTGGAGCACAGTTAAGAAACTGAAGAAATATAACTAGACTAAAAGTCACCATTTTTAGCTGCTATTCTCTAAGGGACACAGAGTTGAAATAGGCTACATGTTTTGACCTGCCCTGCCCAGTAATAAATCAACTTGTTTTATGTTTGCACTTTGGTCATTTCTACAAATAGCTTAGTATCCAAATGGTCTGAATAACCCTCAGTCCATCCAGGTCACCTCATTGTTATTGGTTAACTATATAAAACAGTTTTTTTTTTCACCCCATTTGGTTTTGAAAGCTTCTCCCCAATGGTAGCAGCTGAGTGTGACCCAGATATCCTTACATAATGAACCAAGGAGGCAGTGTGCAAACAGGAAAACCACATCAACAGACCCAGGGAGGGAATTTGGAAATATAGTACATGTGTTATTTGTGTGTGTTTTGTTAATTTCCTCCTTCATTAGTTCTGTTTTGTGCTTAATGGTCTACTGTGCTACTATTTCAACCTGCTAGCAGAGAAGAGGACACCAGTTGTAAACCTCTAATGAGTCCGTATCGGTCCACTTCCACTGCAAGTGTACCTTGGGGCAAATAGCTTTGTCAAATGCATCGACCTTTTGTTCTGTTTGATCTATTTCATTGCCTTCTGAAAGATAAAATATTACTGTCAGAACAATGAGTCATTATCCAGAAATTACCCAGAATATGATTCAAATTATTTGAAGAAACTCAATTTCCTAATGTTCCAGTTGGCATGGTACAAAAATTCATAAATAAAAGACATCTTAACAAGCAAAACCTTACCCAAGTGATAGACAGAACGCTTTCTTGCTAAACATTTCCCTGTGTTCAGCTCTTTGTGCCTTTTAAATTACTTGTTCATTGGTATTATTGCTTTCTTTAGTTAATAGTAACGGTACTTATTATCTTTTGTATTTGTTACTCTCATTAGGGCTTTTCTACCCCTTATCTACTTTTGGTGCTTCAGATTAAAAACTTTTTATACGCCTACAGGTTTTTCTATTGTAATAGACTTGTAGGTAATCCAATGCGCTACTCACAGGGTTAGCACAACTTTGTTTTTCAATAAAACAGATCAATTTAATAGAATTTTGGAATTTTTGGTTAAATATGACATGCAAGATCTGCCCCACAGTGAGCTGAAAGAAATGAAGGTGACAAACTCCTAAAAGCATGGCTCAACAACCTGCAGCCTTTTGAGGCATGAATCAGCACAGCTATACTTCACTTTGGAAAAAAAAGAAACGCGTTAATTGATGCTCTGTGTGCCTTTCATTGTGTCCTTAAGCTGTGGCAGGTAATAATGACTGATATATGTGGAGGAATAGTTACATAGCTAAGCCTCATGTCTGCAATCAACCATTAAAGAACCATAAAACATTATCAAACATTAATTTCCAAAAGTGGGTATTTTGGGGGAAAGAGGAATAATCATAATAATAATAATCATGATTTTGTTGGTATAAATTTTTTTAATTGTTCAAAATAGCTGACAAAATAACGAAACATGATTTTATTAAATAAATGATTATTCAGGAGTGGACTGATATTCGAGTCATAAACCAGACTCAACAGTTTTATTATGGCACCTATTAGTACTATAGTGAGGTAAGCTATATGCTGAGATTAGCCCCCCAAAAAAGTCTTCCACAATTTAAAAAAAAAAGGGCTAAATCCTTTTTCTCTATGACTTTTATTGTGGAAGCCAGTCACTGAAATGCTGAACCTACAGCATTTGTTTTTCAGTAGAGTATGCAATCAGCTGTGCCCAATGACCTAGCGGCGAACTTAAAAAATGAAAAGAGTGGACAAAATATCTTTATGTACCAAGAAGCAAATTACTGTACAGTAATTATTGAGAGGAAAATAAATGCCCATGTTATGAACTGATTGCACTGTCTCTCATTAGCTCAGGGGAAAACATACTCATTATAATTGAGGGCTGTCATAAAAGTTGAAATGAGCGCTCTGTTTGCTTCATTTGATGGTAATGAAAATGCTATAGCCATTGCATGATTGTAGAGGCTCAAATATTGCTAACCAATTCATCTAGCCTCTTGGGAAAACAATGCATGCTAATACAATGACATTTTATAAAAATTAGAGGCACATATTTCCTTTTTCGTTCGAAATGTCTAAAGCAATTAATTCAAAATAATGACCTTAAATAGTCTTTTTATGCAAAGAGCAAGGTTTTTTAAAAAAGTCTGATAAAGTACAACTATACACTATTTTACAGTTTATTTCAGCAGCAGTTGACATCTAGCGCTGAAGCTGTTACGTTTACACGGAAAAAGAAAAGAATCTCCTGTCAAGAGACTCCCACATGAAATACTTCAGCCTTTACCACTGCAGTAAAGTTATCACCTAAAGAGGGGAAAAAGAAGAACGAAAGATGATATACATGCATAGACAGAAATTAGATGAAAGGAAAACTTAGATAAAAGGCATGAACCTTTTTTTTCGTTCACTGAAGCAAAAGAATAAAAGAAGTGTTCTTACTGTACTTCGGTGTCTCGCTCTTGTTCCTTTCCTGTTGTTTTTTAAATGTCAGTATAATCCGGCATTGATCTACACATGCATGTGGAAAATTACTCACACCTGCCAACTACATATTCGACGAATCTGAGAATGCACGACACAGCCTCATTATTTCACCATGCCATTAGACATTTGAAATCTTTCTTCATACTCAGTGCTACTTCTGAGTGTCGAGTTATCCTTGAAAGTTGTAAGTTTCCTATAGTTTTATCTGCATGCACCACTTATGGTTCGTTGCTTGGTAGCATTAGTAAAATCAGACCTGCTCCCTTTGTCATGTTCTGTTATTTTGAGCCATCAAGCCTGAATGGTTTATCTGTAAAGATCAAAAGAGAGGGCCCGGTGTTATTACTGCCACAAAATTTAGGCCATGTCCACACTAATACATTTTCCTTTGAAAACGCATCTTTTTCTCTCCGTTTTGGCCTCCTGTCCACACTGAGACTGCATGTTTGGTCAAGGAAACCTGAGCTTTTTAAAATGCTCTCGAAAATGGATACATTTGGAAACTGTGCTTTCACGTCACAGTGTGGACAGCGAAAACAGAGACTTTTGGAAAAGATGACGCATGTTAGTCATATGATGCAGTCATGTGACCTATTAAGCTAAGTTGGTGGAGGGCATTGAACAGCAGTTGTTTTCTTTGCTCTCAGACAGCCCTATTAAAGATTAATATCAGTTTGTACATGCTCCAGATAGCTTTTCTTCAAATTATTTAATTCTAACTCACTTTTACAACTTTGTACTTTTGTGTTACTCGCAGCAACAAGTCCACCTCATTGTTAGTCCATTTAAAAAACTCTGTGCTTTTCCTCGACATTTTGCCGCAATGTTTCAAAGAGCCTGAAAGTATATAAACGTCAGAAAGACATGACACACGGCGAATCGTCTTACGTTTCGCGCATGCTCAGTACAGGAACGTAAGTGTTTTCGGCTGTTTCAATGTGTATGAACAACTTTGAAAATAACTGAAAACAATAGTGTGGACGCGGAGCGTTTTCAGACGAAGACAAATTTATCCAAACTAGTGTAGACGTAGCCTTAGCGAACCTTAAGATTATAAATCAAGATTCTAAACATGACCATGTATAGAGGACACAAACACAGGAACTAGTTACACTTTCTTTCTAGTCATAAAACAGTAATGGAGATCTTGAGAAGCAAGAGTTTGTTTACTTAGCAATTTTCAGTCTACCTCCCACTTTTTATTTTATTCAGTCCAGATCGTAAAAATCTCACCTCAAGGTCACTGCAGTATTTGGGGAGGGTAATGTTAGTTCAGGGTTGTATGTTGTCAGTGGGTTCAGTCGGGCCACATACCCACAGGCAGCCATATCCCACCCCCACCCCCCCATTCAGGCAATTTAAAATCTGTATACTCATGGGATCATCAGGCAGCAGCTTGCAGGCCTCAGCAAGGGCTATGAAAGGGCTTGAGATTACTGTAACTTACACTGCAGGTGTGGGGAATAGAGGAGGATGGATGGTAAAAATGTAATCAACGCATAAGCTTGTTCCTAGTCGCAGTCTATTACCATGAGCAAGGGCTTGGTAATTATTTTCGTTGACTAAATCCGCCCCGTTAGGACTGAGGGTATAAGTGCAACTGTATTTACATTCTCTCTGTGCCATTGAGGATGTGACTATTTTTTGCTCTGTTGCTGTTGACAGTGTACTAAACAAACTCCAGTTTGCTTGTTCTCGATGTATTACATGATAACTATGTATAAAAATATTTTGTAAAGTTTTAGGGAGCTTATAGTGAATCTCCAAAGCAGGAAAACATACAATAAAGTACTTCTTGACCACTCCGACATGTTAAATTGTTATCTGTTATTAATTCTGAAAGGTTACCATTGTTGTTTGCACACCCAAAGGTATTCACCTGCCTCACACTTATCTGGGTGTTTCTGTACAGACACCTGTGAATATAACAACATAATTTTATTTGTAGATTACAGACTCCCTAAAATCTCTTCACTTGTGATCAGATAATTTACACTGATCTTGATAAATTGTGTTCATCATTACTGACGGGCTTTACCTGTACTTATTGTCCATTGTTAGTAGAGTACCAAAAATAAATAGATAAATAAATCTTCCATTCACTTTGCTGCTTTTTTTTTTTTTTTTTTTTTTTTTTTTTTTTCCTTTTTTTATTTAAAAAA
>VUQR01003537.1:5755-21384 GCA_015108515.1 Hemichromis elongatus
CGGAGGGGCCTTTTTTTTGTTTTTTTTTTTTTTTTTTTTTTATATTTTCATTTTTTTTCTACATGCACACCTGCAGTTTTAATGATTTTTACACCATGTTTGCTTTTCAGAGTCACAAGGTGTCTGTTGTGAGAGAGGACCAGCTGGAAGGTGTGTAATGAATCCATGTGACATCTTTAGTTTTGTTTGTTTTACTCTGTAACAGCAGGGTTGGGTAGCTGTTCCGTTCTCGTTTTTAAACTAATGCTTGACTTTCTTTGTATTTTGTTTGATTTAATGACATATTTGTTGTGAATGAAGCATCAGTGTGTCACGTTTGCAGATTTCAAAGCCAAGATGAGCTTGGTAGTCAGCGTGCACGTCTACAGTGTCCAGAAAGCCTTGCTTAAAGACAGCGGCCCACTTTACGCCGTGGACTATGACGCTGTGAAAGACAATCTTAAAAACTGCAGCAGGTATGCTAAACATGATGGTTTTTGCTCTGCAGTGGCCAGGAATCAGGATTTTTACACAGATGGTGACAGGTTGGAAAAATTTTCCAACCCTCAAATCAACCTAGAGGATGTTTTAGCCCCAATTAGGATGAAAACGTAAATAATGTATAATTATTATATTATATTTATTATGTTTTAATAGTTATTTTCTTTTGGTTTTCAGATACAGCGCGATCCGCTGTCCCAGCGCAGTGCCCATGTCTTCTGTGGAGCTGCAGCAGGCGAGGGAAATTCAGCAAGCTCCTACACCTGAGCCCGAAAACAAAAAGTCTGGCGTTAATGGAGACACCAGCCCAGTTTTAAAATCATCCGCCAAGCCTCCAAAAGGCATCATGGGAATGTTTGCTAACAAATCTGCTCCCAAGAATCAGGATAACTGCAAAGAGATGAAGCCTGAACAGAAAGAGGATGCACATGTGGTACGGCTTTGTCGCTGTGCTGCAGTCGGTTGTTCTCCAGGGTACTGAAGTTTTTGCTCTGTTTGTTTATAAGCGTGTTTTCTTGTATTTTAGATCGAAGCGCTCAAAAGCAAACCAGTCGCAAAAGTCAATCCAGTGGTGAACTTCTTTGGGACTCAAACATCAAGTGAGTAATTGTACAAAAAACGTGTGCGTTTCTTAAAAGGGCGATTTAAATTCATATGTTCCATTTAGACTGCAGTTTTTTGTTTGCTTGTTTGTTTTATGTTTCTAATTTAACCTCGAAACTGTTGTGCTCATAGTTTTTTGTTTGTTCTTTTTAACTCCTGGTAACTGCTACTTTCAGTTACAGGTGGATGAGCTTTATTTGACACGTGATCAGCCTTTCAGAGCAGTTGTACAAATCTCATCTTTGTATAAATAAATGTTGTCCCTGTCATGTTCTTATTCCACATAAACTTAGTGAAAGCATTATGACTGATTGATTGAATCTTTATTTTAAATGTTAAAAAAGTAAAACAACATAGAATAAAAAGAGACAAACAAACTAAGCAAAACAAAAGGAAAACGAGCAACCACCACTACAAATAACTTTCATGTTCAAAAAGGAGCTGCAAGAAGCACAAGCTTATTTAAGCCTACCGCCTTTCCACTATCTAGTAATCAATATACTACAGAACCCTAACCCTCCTTACAATTACATTATATGTTATGTGTATTTTTTAATGTATTAATTAAATGCATATCTATCATTCTATCTATCCATACATATATATACATATACACACATATTCAGTACCCCCAATAACACCTCAAAGGATACAAAACCTATAGATATACTAACATACCCGTGCACGCCATCACATGGTAATCAGTGTTTTTTTCCTTCATGTAAATATGTAAAAATTGTGTATGTCTCTGTTCTGTGTCTTGTGTACTGTTTGATTGTACATGTGTCGTTCTTGCTGCTGTTGCACCCAAATTTCCCCTTGTGGGACAATTAAAGGATTATTCTATTCTATTCTATGAAAATATTGGACAAAAACGTCCTATCAAATCTCTACCTCCTGCCTGTGCCCTGCAAAAACCCATATCCTTAAACCGCTTGTTAAACTGACTCATGCTTGGACATTGCTTCATATCTTTACTTAGTCTGTTCCACAGCTTCACTCCACACACAGAGATGCGAAAACGTTTTAATGTTGTACGGACATTGTATCCCCGTTCCGTTTTTATAATCGAATGCATTACTCGTCGTGGTGGGAAATAACCAGCGAGTGAGGCAACAAGTTTTCAAAAAAAGCGCCAAAGTCCTGGAGGTTGTAATAAGGAAAACAACATGCAGAGATCTACGAGTTATCTTTTGTCCTGCGTTGAAGTGGCAGCTTTTGAATGTGGAGACTGTAAAGCAGAAGCCGCTGGTGAACATGATCCAGAAACCCAGCCGTCTTCTCTGCCAGAGCCCATTTAAAAAGGAACTGAGGCAAACCTTTCTGGTTAGAAACCAAAATGTTCAATTTTATTTGGGAAAATACGGATGCTACGTCCGAACTTTATTTGCTGCTATGTTTGGATGTTTTCGGTGTTCTGTTGTGAATAATTGTGTTTGTATTTTAAATCAAGTTTCCACGTTTATCGATGTGCTGTTTTGCGACATTTGAAAGTAACCCAGAAAGATGAGCGGTAATTATTTCATTTGCGTATAGTTACCGAATAACTGTTCTTTTTTCTCTCGTTCAGAGAAGCCGGAGAAAACCGTGAAGGAGGAGGAAGCACCGCCCTCGTCTTCCAGAGCGGCGCAGCAGCAAGAAAGGTCAAAGCCAGAGGAAAAGAAAGAAACCGCTGCTCCAGTGGAGCCACACAAAGACACAAAGAAAGACTCCAGAAGGTGTGTGCTGGTATTCATGTGGGAAACCAATTCGATTAAATATTCCTTTCAGTACGTTGCGAAAACGATTTTCTAATCATGAAAAGAATCAGCTTTCCTCAACCCTCAACTCGGACTGCCCCGTCTCTAATTGTTACTTATAAATGTAATTACAAAAGTTATAAAGGGTGTTTATTTCCACTTTAATCTGATTTTAAATTTTTTAATTAATTTTTTTTTTCTTTTTAAATAGCAAAACTAAGCGGCTTGAAGATTCTGATGGCGAAGAGGAGAAGATGGAGAAGAAAAAGAGGAGGAGGAGGATCAAGAAACCAGAGCCAGACAGCAGCGATGAAGATGGTTACACTTTTATTTTATGTTATTTTCTTAACTGAAAACCTAGTAAATTTAAATTTGAACAACCAATGATAAAAGATATAAATGTATATTTTTATAAGCACATTTTTTAGGATGGCTTTGCTGCTGCAGGCACACTAAAAGCAATTCCAAACATTGTAATTAATTGGATTGGAAAACGTCTTGTGAGGATAAAAATCTTATTTAAGTCTTTGGAAACAGAAAGGCTTAAAAAATAAGACATTTCGAAATCAATTCGATAATATATTTTCCCCCTTGCAGTTATTCCAGACTCTCCACCGCCAATCGTGACAAGAGTACCATCATCACCAAGTCCTAAGAAGGAGATTGAACCTGTTAGACATCCTCATGTAAGTGTGTGAAACTCTAATTTTGATACAACTGGAAACTTTTGTAGCCTTTAATTCATTTTTTTTTAAAAAATGTATTTCACTTGGAGCACGCTTGTTGTTATTCCACAGCCGGGCAGCTCTGAAATGAAAATAAGGAAGAGAAGACGAGTCGTGAAGTCTCAAACGTTTGTGGACGACGAGGGATGCATCGGTATGAAAAACACACAGCAGTGAAAATCCAACCCGTGCTGATAATGAGTATATGTGACTGTTTTTAAATAAAGAGGTCAGGGTTTATTCGATATGAGACAAAAGCTCAGGTTGAGGAGATTTCTTCTTCTTTTGTTAGTCCTGTCTGGTATTTTGGTTAGAGGATGTTTCTTATAGGCTTAAACTCAGGCGCACAGCCGCTTCCCTCGTTCGTACGTGTTTGTGAGGAATCTACGCATCCAGTGAAGTGCAGCAATAATCTGTGACAAATGTGCACTTTTTAAAAATGCATTAGCCAGCACCCCCCTCAGAGATTTAATAACTCCTTGTGTATTTTTTACAGGCCTGGATTTTGTTAGTTATAATAAAATCTACTCTAATATAATCTAAGTATTATGTTTAAAAATTATTTAGTTATATTTAATGGTAAATGGCCTGTATTTATATAGCGCTTTACTAGTCCCTAAGGACCCCAAAGCGCTTTACATTACAGTCATCCACCCATTCACACACTGGTGATGGCAAGCTACATTGTAGCCACAGCTGCCCTGGGGCGCACTGGCAGAGGTGAGGCTGCCAGACACTGGTGCCACCGGGCCCTCTGACCACCACCAGTAGGCAACGGGTGAAGTGTCTTGCCCAAGGACACAACGACCGAGACTGTCGGGGCCGGGGCTCGAACCGGCAACCTTTCGATTACAAGACGAACTGCCAACTCTCCTTGAGTGCATCCCATCACTATATTAACTCATCAATGCATGCAGCAGGCTTCAGGTCAACACTAAGTGAGATGATGCTTGTCAACTGCAGCAAGCTGTGAAATTTAAAGATCGTAGCAAACTAAGGTTATAGTTTAGTTTAAATTCTGCGTACACAGAGCTGTCTTTTATTTTGTCACTGTGTAAAACAAACGGTGGTAGATCAGAGCAGGTGCAAGTACCACTTTTATTTTGAAAGACTTTCTCCTTCACGCCGCCTGAACTCTTTTTAACTGCACCCTGTCTTTGCTCTTTGCCATTTGTGTCTAGAGAGACTCCAGCGCCACCTTAAACTATGACATCATCACGTTTGCTGCTGCTGTTCCGTCAGTCTTACCAAGAGAAACGGCAGCAATCTAGGCTGAATCTGACAATGTGCTCTTGTCCACAGTAGACTGATTAGTTTGGTTGGTTTGAATGAATTAGTAATTCCAGTTTGTTTCTCATCCACAGTGACAGAAAAGGGCTACGTGAGTGAATCTTACTCTGAATCCGAAGATGATTTTAAAACCCCCAAACAAGCTTCAAGAGATCCCGTTAAAGCAAAACCATCAAGTAGCAAAGAGGATGAGAAGAAAACTCAAAAGAAAACATCAGCAAATGCAAAGACGGGAACTAAACAAGCTTCCATTATGGGATTTTTCCAGAAGAAATAACAAATGGTGCCGGATGCATTCAGTAGCACTAAGGACAGACGAGCACGGCTGTAGACTTCCTGTAATGACACTGCGGTGTGTCTGAAATCAGCTGAAACAAATCGGAGCACTAGACGACAAGGACTTCAACCCGTGGACATTAAAAATTACATTTTAGTTTTTCTTTTCTATGAATACATGTCCAACTTAATAAACATTAAAAAATTAAATGTGTGTTTTCGCTTTTAGAAATGTAGAACCATCGCAAGCCTGAAAACCGGAAGACGCATTAACCAAACCACCACATTTCCATGGATCACCATCCCGTCTTTTTTTTTTTCCCTTAATTGTAGTTGGTCATCTACTGCTAGCACTAGCAAAACCTCATCAGAAATGGTCTCAATTGAAGTGCGGCTATCAGGATGCCATTCTTACAGAAATCTGAGGAAAAGGCTAATTTATGGCAAATTACATGAGGTCTGGACTTTGCCCACAGACATCACACACACTACAACATAGTCTTACACACTGGTGCAATAAATTAAAAATATTTCCAAAACTGGCAAGTTATGTTGCTTGTGGTTCAATGTACTGTACATACAGTGGCACATTTTTATTCATGTACACAAACCAAAAACATTATTCCACCTCAGCATCCTGTTTTTGGTGTAGGTCGGGCCAGAGAATCTCATTCACATCACACATCGGTCCTAGCAGGGCAGCAGGGATGAAATCCTCTTGCCTGATCCTCTCCTGGCATGCATCTACTGATATGTCTAGGCAGACTTCTTCCATGACCTGGAGGAGCATCATTGTTTACAAGCTCCCTCCCTTGCTCCTCCGACAAAAGCCTTAACCTGCCTCCACCGGGTGGTCGTCTCTGTGTCCTACAAAAATAGAAGCACTCATTTACTGTAACTGTCAAACGTCCTTTTTACAGGACAGAATGGAAACATACTGAAACTCAAGAAAAGGGCCAGTTCAGTGACTCACAAGTTACTGTGCGGAGTAGTCTTACTGCAAGTACACCTACCTGTGTTTCTCCATGAAGGTTCTGATGAGGGAGGCAACAGTAAGGCGACTCAAACTTGGCTGTACTCGTTGCCTGGCCCATGAGCGTCCATGGTGGTCAGACCATGGACAAGGACATGGTCCACTAAAGTGGCTCGAATTTCATCCAAGACCGCTTGTCTACTTGCCCTTGCTCTTCCCCTTCTTTGTCGCTGTCATTCTAAACCACCACCTCGACCTCTTCCTCTTATTCCTCCTTCTTCTTCTTCTTCTGCTTATTCCTCCTCCTCCTCCTCCTCCTGTCTTTGGATCCATTGTTTCAAACCTGAATGAGCTGACTTTGGCCCTTTATCTGTCCGTCAAAGTTTCTGATCGGTGTGTGATAAATTTTGACTCCAAGTGTTTCCACTTGGTTAATTGTGTTCTAATTGAGATCAAGATTTGCTGACTTAAAAATTAAGTCACCTGCTTTGGTGCAAATGAAACTGGCAGCAGGTGCACCGGAAAGGCAACGAGACCGTCCTTAAAAACAAGGAAATGTTTAATCCCTCCTGACTGAGTTTTTCCACTTTTGCTTTTTGCTCCAGTGTTGTTGTTGTACTGTTTTACACTTTTGTGATCACAAGCAGTGCACGCAAGTTATATAGAAATATGGAAACAATGACCAAACCGAAACAGCAGTAAGAAAATATTCTCAGTAGGTTCCACAAAAATCACAAGCATGGATGAAGTATAAGCAGCTCACCCACTGGGGAGTGATCACTGAATAATGATGGAAAGTGTTGATCTATTAGGAAGATAGACTAATGAAGGAATTAATTATTGCTGAAAACCAGCCAAATACTGAAGCGTCATCAGGGCAGTGTTTAATGAAGCCGCAGTTTAAATAGATACAAGGGTCATTTCGTCTTCAAATTTGAAGACTTGGGGCTGTAGAGCAGATCATCTACTAATTTATAGGTTGGTGGTTTGATCACCGGCTGCTCCAGTCTGCATGCCAAATATCCTTGGGCGAGATACAAAACCCCCAATTTGCATCCATCAGAGTGTGAAAGTGTGTGAGTGTTACATATAAAGCACTTACGTAGAAACAGAATGAAAAAAGATGCTTAAAGTGCTTTGAGAGCTGAGGAAGAGTAGAAAAGTGCTATACAAGAATAAGGAGACAAGGACCCTTTTTGACTCGTTTGTCCTGCTGGATGTCTTTGCAAAGTCTAGTGACATAATTTTATTTTTATTGCATAAATATTCCTGGTGTGCTGATGCAAAGACAACATTACACCCCAGGATCGAAGAAGTATGGAAAAGAAGTTAAAAATGTTGTTAGAGTTAGGCATGTTCGGTTCTTAACCAGGTAAAATACTGTGGATATGTTTTGTTTTTGACACCTTTCAACTGTTAGCTTTACATTTTAGTTTTCCTTTTCTCATTCTTCTTCTTATTAATAATAATAATGTTATATTTTTTAGATATAGTTTTACTGGTAGAGGCTCCAGCCCCCTGTGACCCTGAAATAGATAAATAGATGGATGGTTGGGTTCTACTGGTCCAACTCACTAGAGAATAAATTAGGCTGTCTGTGGCTCTTCAACTAAAACGAGTCTGACACAATCACACTTCTTTTTTCCACAGAGGAGATGACCCTCGCTGGTCATTAGAAAGAATTCAAGTTTACGGCACTTCAGATTGGCTTTCAGATCTAAAGGCTGTTTGTTTTGGCTCACCAGTGCCAGAACAGGAATTAGGTATTTCCAGCACAGTCTGAAGAAAATAAGTGGTCGTGTCCTCAATAAAATCTATAAGAAGGTCATAAGTTAGACTCTGAGTGGGAACTAATTTGAAGCTAAATTGTTTTTTTAGACAAGTCGAGCTAAAATGAGCCGGTGAGGGGTAAAAAAATATCAGTCTTGCAAAAACCGAGAGGGTTCTGTTTTAAAATACAGCAGCTAAAACGCTTTAGTGACACAATATGGCTGAGATTTCACACTGGCTATCAGAAGCTTCACCTTGTAAAGGAACATGTGTATACTGTCACTTAGATGTCATGGTCAAATGAATGAGGACTTCAGAATTCATGGTAGCTGAGTTGGTGTTGGTCAACATGATTTAACCTGTGGATTAATGTTGCCTTTCATAATTTTTGTGCACGTTTGTTTTTGGGAAGTCGGTACTGGTTTGGGAGTGGTGTTATGTGTCGCATATGCTGTGAGCCAGTAGCTGTGATGAGGTTTGATTAAGTGAGGGCAGCTGCATTAAAACTGATACTCTGGACTATTTATAGCCCACACTACAAACACTGCTGTGATATTTTGTCTCTCTGCGCAGGACGGGGACTACTATATACCAATGCCTAAAGGCAGAGATCGGTTGCTGAGGCCTTACAGGGTGGTGGGTCTTGGAGGACAACCGCTGATCCATGTTTAAGTGGTTGACAAGTAAAGTGCAACTGATTTGTGGCATCGTTGGCTCTGGCCTTGGACTATGCATTTGATCCCTTTTGCATGTGGAACACTGGACAGTTTTATCCCTTCATTTTTTTTGATCATTGTACTGATAAATTATCTTTTACTATTTTATTGTTTGTCATCTTTTGCCCATGGCTGAGACGGCTGATCAGACCTACAATCTCTATGTGTGTTAGCAACACGTCCTCACTCCCAAAGCGTAATATTTTACGCTAGGTGACAAATCGTCAACATTTTACGCTTTTGAGCACCCAACATGTCCCTAAATGACGAGATCGGAAAAATGAGAAAACATGAGAACAGTTTGGGCTCAATTTACACATGTTCGTTTATTTTCTAACAATCAATTTGGAAAACCCTATTTTACATCATTAAAGTAAAGTAAGTTAATTAAAATAAAAACAACAAATACTATATTATCAAATATCCTTATTTTTCTATTAGTTTGGTTAAAATTACAACTTGCCTGATGAGGGAATAATGACGAGACTGAGTGAACTGCTGTAAAAATCTGTGTTTTTATTGTAGCTGGACTGTTTATTGTTTCCCTTTTCTAAATCTCACCTCTGACATACACCCTCCGTTACATTTATACTTGAAAAGATGAAAACTAATGTTAAAAGTTCTAAAAATAAAAATTTTAATCAATAAAAAACAAACTAAACAAGAAAATTAACTCTGGAAACTAACTGCAACTAAACTGAATTAAACATAAAAAGACAAAATAACAAAAAAAAAATGACAATAATTAGAAAAATAACTATAGTAACTGTGTAACAGATTATACGGTAACAGAAAGGCACCTTTACTGAACAGAGACACATTTATTTATTTACTTCAAGTTGATTCACCTCCATCGTTCTTGTAGCAGAGGTAAGTAACTTACACGTTGCTCAGATTCATCACATTTTCTGCAAAAATTACAAAGTCTTTCTGCTGGTCCACCATCCCAGAATGTTTGGACTCCTTTGGCTCCTTATTTCACCGTTCATCTTCATATCAAAGACTTCACCCGGTACAATATGGAGTATAATATCCAGGCTCATTCTTCATTTACCCATCAAATCAATCTGGGGGATGCGGGACACGAACAGACTCACACCAGGCAGTAACAGGCATAGCTGCTGAATATTTTGATAAGCGCTTGGATCGTATTTTTTCAGTCACGCTGACCTGCTGACTAATTACTTTCTCTAACAGTATCACATACAACAGAACCTCAGTGAGAAGTCAAACAAAAAACAACTGTGATTTTCATATGTATTTGCTGTGTACAGTGCACGGGCACTCGTATGTCACATCAAACTTGCAAAAATTGTGGTCACTTGTGTTCACTCAGCTCATTCAATGTTATTTTAATTAACTGAAACCCTTTAGTTAGCTGACATCTATAGGTATCTAAATGTCTCCCATGCATATCTTTGGTGAATACACATGTGACGCTCAAAGGCTACTTTTTATACTTTTGTACATTTAATTTTCTTCATTCAAAGAGCTACAGAAATAGTAATTACACGTTTGGTATCATCACCATTTGTTGTTATTTCAGACCGTGTCTGCTTATCATCAACTTTTTAGCCTTTTAAATGTAATTTTTAAATTGACAAAGTTTATAAAATGCGAACAACATCTTACCTGAGGCTTAAACTGGTGTATAGACTGCATTTCCTTTTTTCCTAAATCACGCCTAAATATTCAAGTGCTTAAACATTAAAATCATTAAAATGTGTTTTCATTTAATCGTGAATTCATTAATGAATCATCGCTGATTACTACAAAGTTATGACCATTGAAGAAGCTTTTAACCTTAAGTTTTAGGTGAACTGGAGACGCTGTCATCGCAGAGGGCTCAGGCTTTACAGTTGTCGCCACTTAGTTTCATTCCCTCATTTTCTGTCTGCTTCACTGGATCTTCAGCAGGACGACAAAGGACGCGCAAACGCTGGAACACAGAAAAGGATCACTGATTACTTAATACATTGAAAACTTTAATTTAGTAACATTTGGAACCATCGCTGCTAAAATCAGAGGACGCCCACAAGGCAACTTTTTTTCACACCCTCTCTATTTTTATGAGATTGATAGAGATTGATTTGTCAAGCAGCCTATAGAGAAACATTCATTAGTTGGCTGCAATTATATTTTCAGCCATGAATGCAGTAGGTACTGTATTTGTGATTGATTATCTAAGGTGTGAATCACGTGGTCTTATGAGAACCAAACAGCTTCTCTATGTAAAAGGAAAACAGTGACTAAGCTCTTTTAAAATCAAATCTGCTTCTTTACCACTACAAAATACTGCAGTTTTATGAACTCCCACTGCATACCTGTGCTCATTTGTGATAGAGGAGGGACGGACCATCATGACATGACATAATGAAGATAAACATTTACGTTGTTCTTATTCTCAGGCCATGAAAAATAGGACAAAAGAGCTGCACTGAGAGAAGAGCCTATTTGTCAGCTTTGCAAAATGGAAAATTTTAGGAAATTAGGATCAGGCTTTATTCTTTTAAGTGCTATTTGTAGATTCTACTAAAAGGAGACGAAAAAGGTCAGTGTTAACAGCGTCCAGAGTTCACTTCACTCAGCACTGACCTGTCTGAAGGTGCCTGGTGTCAAATACATCTGCACAGCTGCGAACAGTGGTACCATGAGAACAGACGACAGAGTCATGGCCCATCCCAGCATGTACGCCCAGTCTGGGTAAACGTACGAGTCATTAATCTTGAGGTGTTGATAATCAACGAGGTACAAGATGAAGGAAGACTGGAAAGGTACGGTGAATTACAAAATAAATTTAGATACAAAGTTGTTACATGGTTATATCTCATAATTACAATATAGTATTCACTGAAAGAGATGAAGGCAACGTTAAAATCAATAATGAGAATTAGACTGGTGAATAATTGCCATCTCACTTTGATGCAGTTCAATTCTGAAACTGTAACTAAAATAAATTGTGGTCAACTTGCTAAAATGTATCACCACCATTAAATGGAGATGCAACTTTAAATTATAGCAATAGATTTCCAGCTGGTGAGCACTGATGATGCACGCCATAATTCACAGGCCATGCTCAGGATACACACTTAAAAAAATTATCTACTGAGCCAATTCAAATGTTTTGGACTCACAAGTGTCAGCAGAGGGATGATGTATCTCCAGCATATATTAAAGAAGGCAGATGGTTTCTGTCCTGCCATGTCCTGAATAATGTTGGAAAAACGTTCAGCACCTGTTGGAAGTTCATAGGTTTGTGTAAAGATATGGCATAAAAACCCTTTTCTTAATTGCGCCATTTATGGAAAGCAGTTAACACCATTTTTAAAAGCTTTGGGTCTCCAGTGGGACAGTCAATTTCAGAAATGAAGAAAACTTGAAACATGGTGAACCTTCCCAGGAGTGGACGACCTACCAAAAGTATCCCAAGAGCACACTGATGATGACTCATCCGGGAGGTCACACAAGAGCATGTTAAGGTCAGTGTTCACAATTCAAGAATAAGAAACACACTGGTTAAAAATCACATCCTATTTCTCTCAGTGTGAGTTTGACACAATTTGTCTGAAAATCAAGTTAAATTATGTGCTGCAGAGTGAGAGGAACTTCGTTCAGTGTGTTACCTTCTGGTCATAAGGGTAATGTCTTCTATATGTCGTCGAATACTCACCAAAAATCCAGGCTATAGCCACACATTGACAAACAGCCATAAAATCCTGACAGGCTCTAGTGCAACCGTAGTAATCAATAAGCTGGAATATGTAAATTCCTCCCTGGAGGAGAATGAAAAAGTGTTTTAAAAATTAACAAAATTTATAAAAACAACCAATGTTTTATGCTTTTTTTTTATGTTTACCTCGGTGACCATGGTCAGATGTATAAGAAAGAAGGCTGAACAGAAGATAAGGACAAAGATCTCATGCTTCACTGGAGCACGACACAACGTTGGAAACAAGTCACTGATGGAGGTGATGACGCTCTCTACTGTCACAAACTGGAGACAGGATTATGAGTGACTGTTTTCAAGTTTGTATACAACCGAACATTTGATAGTTAATAAACAGTTAATACAACATTCCTACATGTGTGTCGACACTGAGCAAAATGAGCATCAGGAAAAAGCAGACGGTCCAGAACTGTGGCAAAGGCATCATCGCTGTAGCCTGAGGATAAGCAATGAAGGCCAGACCTGGACCTGTGAATCACAGTCAAACAAGAACGAAGGCTACGCTCACCATGAAAAATTCATACAAAACCTTGTTCAAATTAATACTTGCTTTCACCACTCAACAGAGCTGAAAGTGCCTAAAACCTTATACTTCACTGTAAATCTTTATATGTACAAGAAGGAATACCTGACTCAGCCACAGCATCCACAGTTACACCCTGTTTCTCTGCCATGAATCCCAGTACAGAGAAGACGACAAACCCAGCAACAAAACTGGTTCCACTGTTCAGCAGACACAGCCAAAAGCAGTCTCTGGGGGACAAAGTAAAGCAATCTTAAGTCTGTATATATGTATATATATTTCATATAATTGGATATATAATAGTTGAACATATTTTGAACTCCAATACAGGTGACAATTCGTGTAACTTGTACCTACTTATAACAGTTATTGTTGTAATCATTGTAGCTGCCCAGAACATTTAGAGTCCCTATCGTCAGGCTGTAGGAGAAGAATATTTGAGAGCCTGCCTCAATCCAGACCTGTAACAGAAAAGATATATATATCAGATGTATGTATCAGAAAAGGCCGTTTTCAACTTGAAATTGTTCTTTTATGGCAATGCTTATATGTTGGTTAGCTAAACAACTTGTTTCAGACAATATTTAGAAGTGTCCTTTAGAGAAAAGCTGTTCTAATTTAATGGTACTAACATGTAAGTCGTAAGTTGTCATGCTGGCATGCTTAACTATGATGTTGTACTTGAAATTAAGTAAGCAGTATACCTCAAGGTTAGCCAGTTGTTTGACATCTGGATACAGGTAGAAGTAAATCCCTTCCCATGCTCCTGGTAAAGTCAGCCCTCTAATGAGCAGTATCAGGAGTATCACATAGGGAAATGGGGCTGTGAAATAGGCTACCTGAAAAGGAAAAAATACGTTTATTTATCATTTTACTGATGCAAATAAAGAGTTCATCTAAAAGTTATGAAAATAATTTAAATGACCTTTCCAGAAGATCTGACACCTTTCCAAATGCTGAAGTAACAGAAAACCCAGCTGGCCAGTAAACAAAGAGCCAGCTCCCACCTCACACTGCCCACGTCCTCGATACCTGCAGACATGCCCAGCATCCGACGCCTCGGAGAGGGAAAATTAGAAAAGACAAAAATCATGTTTTTAAGTCATTTATAAAATGTAAAAATTTTTCTTTTTATGTTAAATTAAAGTAATTACTGGATGTATACAGAAAATTCCACCCATTGCATCAGAATGCAAATATGTCACAGGACCTGTTAAACCAAAGGAATTAAAAAGTGACGAAAAAACTAAAGTAATAAAAATTTTTACTCGTGATTGCTCTTTAAATTATAAGTAAATTGGACTCACTCCCAGAACTCAACCGCAGCAGAGGTGGTATTGGTTAGATTTGCAGTCCCATTAGATGAGTGAAGACCAAGACAGTTAGCTGGATTTGGGTGAGATAAATAACTTATAGCAACAATAACAATATTACATTTTTAAAGGCAAAGGTGGGCAGACTGGGTGATATTGTTTATATGTGCTGTGAAGGAGCACCGTTAGATTTATACAGTATAGATGCTGTAACAATAAGAAAACATTCAGATTTATTACCATTTATTTCAACCAAACATTCAGAAAGAGATGAGGGTGGGAGAGTGGCAGTGGGTTTGGAAGAGAAATAGAGGCGGGTGTCATCTGCATAACGTTTAAATTAAATGTCATATTTCCTGAAATTTTTGCAGAAACGTAGGAGATTAATTGGATTATTTAACTAGATTGTGATCCGTGTATGCAGTTGCACAAACTGTGAACAGCTGGAGAAGTATGAGGTAAACCAAGTGCCATATTGTTGATGCCATTAGAGGCTAATCTTTACAGTAGGGTATGATGGGAGATGTATCACAAGCTGCAGTGAGATCAAGAAGAATGAGAATGATGAGGAGTCTGGAATCACCCACAGGTAAAAGATCATTTGTAACTTTCAGCAGCTGTTTCTACACTGGAAATGAACATAAACCAGATTGAAACCAGAAAAAGGTGTCTATTAACCAATAAACCAACTTTTCAAGAATTTTGGAAAGCTCAGGCAGATTCTAAATTGCTCTGAAATTATTTAAATTGTAAGGGTCTAAACCATTTTTTCAGCACTGGAGTATTTGTTATTTTAGTCTTGTTTTTATCATCTAAGAAATGTGGCTAAGTTAAGCCCAATTTTATCTCGCCCTGAACTGGAGATTGCTATACATGCATTTATTTCGTCACGCTTGGATTATTGTAATTCGCTGTTTATGTGTCTAAGCAAAGGCTCTCTGGATCGTCTGCAGGTTGTACAAAATACTGCAGCTAGGCTTTTGACAAAATCCTCCAAGTACTCACATGTGACACCGTTGTTATCTCAGTTACACTGGCTTCCTGTTATATTTAGAGTCAATTTTAAGATCCTGGTCTTGACCTACAGAGCTGTGCACGGACTGGCACCTGCCTACATCTCCGATCTGCTACAGCCCTATGTCCCCAGCAGGTCTTTGAGGTCATCTGATCAGGGCTTACTTGCTATAAAAAATACTAAGAGGAGGACTAAGGGTGATAGAGCTTTTGCCACTGTGGCCCCTCGATTGTGGAACTCCCTCCCTCTAACATTAAGAACTGTGGACTCAGTAGCTGCTTTTAAAAAACAACTCAAAACTCACCTTTTTAAAACTGCTTTTTGTTAAATTTTTGCCTGTTTTATATTCTCGTTTTAAATCTTTTTATGACTTGTAATCTTATGTGCAGCACTTTGTGATTCTGTCTTGAAAGGTGCTATACAAATAAAAATTTATTTATTATTATTATTTATGATCAGCCAGTGAGTGTGCATGTCGA
>VUQR01003538.1:3766-24110 GCA_015108515.1 Hemichromis elongatus
TTTTTCTTTTTTTTTTTTTTCTCCCCCCCCCCCCCTCTGTTTTCTTTCTCCATTTTTTCTTTCTCTTTCTCCCTTTCAGTATAATTGTCTGTCCAATTTGTAATAATTTAAAATAAAATAAATAAATAAACAATGATAATCAATCAAGTGGAACAATATGATATTGGCATATTTTCTCCACAAACCTGTCCAGATAAAGATTCTGATTCTAATTCCAATAGAAATGCACTAATATCTAAAAATGAGTGGATTAGGTTTGTGGGGTTACAACATTTAATGCAGTAGATGTGTTTAATTACTATTTAACAATGCATTTGATTTCATTAAAAAACGGGAAAAACTGACATTCTCTTGTACTCTTTTCTACTTAGGTGGAAATGTTTTCACTATAGAGCAACCAGATGATCAACAGATGCCCAATGAGACCATTACTAAGGGTACAAAAAGAGCACTTAAAAAGTTTTTAGGAATTATAAATATACGCATTTTAACTTATGTATCCAGCTAGCTAGCTGTATATTAATTTTGTGTTTCACACATTTATTCATTACTTCTTTTTAATACATTTACATTTAATTTGTCTATAGTGAGAAACACTATATATGTTACGAAGACAGTAAATGTATATGACAAACCTGTTTGTCAGAAACATGTTTGAGATCATTAAGCAAACAACCTTAAAACCTATAAAATGTACAAAAAAAAGTTTTTAAATGATGATTTCGATAATTAGGGGAAAAATGCCATGGGTAACGTACCATTGTCCCACACTTGGCAGCAAGAAATGCAATCAAGCAATTAGTGTGTAGGAATTTTGGTCCACTCTTCTTTGCTGAATTGATTTAATTCAACCACACTGGGGTCTGATTTAAGTCTAGATTTTCATTAGACCACTCCAAAATCTTCATTTTGTTTTCTAGAGATTTAAATTTTCAGATAAAAAAAAAAAAATGGTTCTATTAATTTGTTTTGGTCAGCAGTGGTTTTCAACCCAGTACTCTCCCATGGTTACTCTATAAAATTATTTTTTGAATTTGAATTTCATTGAATTGAATTTCATATTTATTCACGTTACTGATGAGAAACATTTAAGTGTGACAAATATGCAAAAACAATTAGAAATGAGAAGAGGAAGAAATACTTGTTCATAGCATTACACATACATACAGTTATTACATACACTTATCATATTTATTTATGCCAGGTGGAAATGCCTCTGCTTTATTGCCACAAGATGATGATCAGCAGATGTCCAACGAGACCTTTAACAGAGGTACAGGTCTATTTTTAAATACATTTGCAATAATTTGTTTTCTGTGACAATTTATTTTTTTTATTCATTAATTATACTATCTCAAAAACTTCAGATTCAGTCAAAGATAAAAATAAATAAATAAATATGGTGGAAAATCAACTGTATTTAAGATTTGTATTTTGTTGTGGATGATTATCAATACTGAAGGATAATGTATAGAGCAGTAATAAGTAAAGAGTAAGAAAGATGGAATTTGTATGAGTATGATATGGGTATCCACTCATCATTTATTAAAGTGTATTGATATTGTTTCAGAAAAAGAAGAGAATGGAAACTGTGGTTATAATGATGTTGTAACATTTCTAAACTTAAACAAAGGCAATGATAACTACACTCTGACAAGGCCTGTGAAACACTACAGTACTGTTACAGAGGTATTCCATGTAATGAAGGTTTATGGCATCCTTGATGTGGTAAGTTGTTCAAGCTATTTGTGTGTGTGTGTGTGTGTGTGTGTGCGTCACAGGTGACACAGTGTCAATAGTTAGGCCATTATGTTCAGGCTCATTCACTCCACAAATGCACAAATGCTGAAATAATTATTTGCAATATGTTATCTGATTCATGCCTGATCATTTGTCTTTGGGGTTTAACTTAAATGTACAACAAACATTTATCCCGTTTTGTCTTTACAAGTCATAGCACATTTTGTCTATCCACATTCACACATAAAAGTGGTGAGCATACTGCATGCCTGGACTGTACATTAAATTCACTTAGCTGTGAGGCTCAGATGAGCCTTTTAGATATGACATTCCTGTTTCTTGAGTACGATATTTGGCCACAGCTTCCACCTGATTTATGTCTATTTTCTATAGTTCTATAATATGACAACCTGCCTAGGGATCTTTGTCACTAGCTTGCTTGCATTTATTTTTTATTCATTAAAACAAGCAAAAAAGTTGTTTTCTTTACCCTTTTTGTTGTACCCTTTAGATCAGGGGTGTCAAACTCAATTTCAGATTACTCCCAGCTGTGCTGTCCTCCTGTTCCTCATTCCCTAATCACCTCAGTATGTATTTAAGCCCTGTGTTTTTTCCCTGCCAGTGTTGCGTCCTCCACGTTAGTTGTGTGTGTATCCTTTGTCTAGTTTTGTCAGATCATGTCATGCCACACTTTCCCCAGTCATGTTAGATGCTTGTAGTTAAAGTTTAGTTCTCTGTATTACGAAGCTTGTTGCCAGCAAATAAAGCTGCTGCGTTAAGTTAATGTTTCGTGTCAGAGTCCTGCACTTGGGTCCAGCCACTGTCAGCCACACAGCTCACCGTGACAGACGACATGGAAAGTCAATGCATATTTTGTCTAAACAATTTGAAATTTAACTGTGAATTTATGCATGCTAGTGGTCATGTTAGGCTGTGTTAGGCTTTTTGGGAAACAAAGGTTGAATGAAAGTGAAAGGACTATCCTAAAGTTTGATGCGCTTTTTCCCAGAAAATAAATAGCAATAAACAATGCTCAGAACAGGTGAAAAAAACACCCAGCGAGCAAATTAAAGAGAGACCTTTGTAGGATCAAAAACCTCTTAAAAGGTGTTCACACCTTTTGATTTCCAGGTTGGAAGAACTCGCATGCCTCTTCCCCCATTCTCAAAGAAAGACAAAAAGACTCCATCTCTCCATTTCTTGAGATACATGATGTCATAAAGTCCGAAACGGGCATTAAAGTAATGTTGTTAAGACAATGTGACAATGTATATCAAAGATAGTTTTATCTGAGTGAAGGGAGGGGAGCTAATTAAAACATGCGTGTGCTGTGGGAACAGCTGGTCGAAAGTGCCAGTTTTTCAGACGAGTGAACGCGCGTGCATGATCGTGCATGTGCGCATGCTCATATGTGCATAAGGCGCCAATCCTGGACCCCACTGATGGGGGTGTGGGGGATAGTGCCAGACCTATATTACTGATGAGGTTAACATCCTGCAGGTTATTTTAAAGAGTGATATTATGAAGTGGCTTTATTGTTTAGACCAAGATATGTCCAACTTTTTTTTTTACCTAGATGCGTATGGTTATTTCATAAAGTTGGATGATAATGTGTTTGAAAGTAGCAGCCATCATGATTGGCTCTGGGAGTGTCAGTAAATTATCTGATATTACTAAATCATTAGGTATGTCCAGTACCAGGGTCAATATCGGTGTAACAATGCACTCTTGAAGGGACCTTTCTTCGGCTTTGGGGCACAGCACAAATCTAATGTGTGTTACTACTGGCTTAGCTGCAGTTTTCTTTTCCTCCAGGGTTGATTGTGTGGAGTGCACAGTATTTTATCACTCATTTAGCAGCTCATTCAGAGAACGATTATAGGGAATATTTTCCATTAAAATTAAGTTTCTGCAAGTAATTTCTTTTATTCTCCTATTTATGCATAAAGGCAAGCAGCACAGTCTTTGAACTGTACTTTGTGCCTAAGCTTTCTCTAAATCCAACTTTGATTTAATTTGGACCTGACATTTAAGCTAGTGCTTAATTATGTGACCCAATAAACAAAATCACAGTTTGATGCTGAATATCCAAGTAAGAATTTACCAAAATACCAGGATAACCATGTTGCATCATCGGTCATTCTATTACAGAGACTCAGATCAAACAGTGTGAAGATAATTTGCATGTTACAGAAAAGCCCATCTGAATAACTAAACCAACAAGAAACTTGTGACAGATGGAGACACAAAACTTAACCACTAAGTGTTTGAAGTCATTGCAGCAGCGTAAAAGATAAAAATCCTGAGAAACGCCGAACAAAGACCGGCTGGGTAAACTGATGATTAGCCTATGAAAATTAACTCTCCTCCCCCTCAACCTGTTAGATGCAGTTCATTTCATGTAGGTGTTATCCTTGTATTTACTTGGCACTACTGTTTCAGCAGTTTTAGCAGTGGTTGTCAAAATTTTGTGAGGTTTACCCCTTAGATTCTGGCATTTGGGGCAAAATAAATTTATATTTATAATCAATTCAGGATTTTAATAAATCGATATTGCGTTTTTCAAGCTAGAATCGATTTTAATCAGAAAATTGATCATCAAAACCCACCCCTACTACAGCCTATTATTCAACAGAAGGGTGGGTGGGTGGGTAATAATAATATATAATATTCATATAAGACAGTATGATGTAATCATATTCATATAAAATGATGTCATCATATAAATAAGATATAAATCAGTTAAATTTTAAAATGGTTTAAAAAAACATTATCATAAAAATTTTGTGTAACAATCTAATTTGCTTACGCAGTTATGATGTCACAAAGGCTCCGCCTCCTCGAAACCCATGAAGGGGGGCGAGAAACTGACATTTTTAGATAATTTCTTCACTGCAGAAGCATTTGGAAACCCTGTTCGGAGTCATTGTATACCACCAACATGTACCCAATCAATCACCACCAAGGGCAAAAAGATAACGCCCCCTCTCCTTCCAGGCGTGGTCGGCCAATTTCCCCAAATGGCATCGTTTCCATTCGAAGGGAATTACAAGAGAGTCGGGATCAAAACTATGATCTCCAGAAAAGAATTAAAGAAAGTGGAGCAGAGAAGCTTCAACTGGAGGACAAGTGCAAACATCTAGAGCAGGGGTGGGCAACTCCAGGCCTTGAGGGCCGGTGTCCTGCAGGTTTTAGATGTGTCCTTGATCCAACACAGCTGATTTAAATGACTAAATTACCTCATCAACGTCTTGTAGCTCTCCAGACGCCTGGTAATGAACTAATCATTTGATTCAGGTCTGTTGACTCAGGGTGAGATCTAAAACCTACAGGACACCGGCCCTCGAGGCCTGGAGTTTCCCACCCCTGATCTAGAGGCACAAAACAAAGAGCTTGAAAAAAGCTGACAATGCCAACCAGACACCGACATTGTTAATGAGGGGTGGGGAATAATGTTTTCACAAGCCCGGGACCAAATTGCATTGCTGAGGAAAGAAAACAAGCAAAAGTGCAATGAACTAAAAGAAATGGCTGAACAGCTCAGAGACAGAAAAGCAACTAGTGAGGGGTAGAATGGGAAAATCAGGTGCTGCAAGGTCAGTTGGATGAAGCTTTTGGTGAAAATAAAGACCTTAAAGAGAAACAGCTGCAGGAAAGAAGACTAAAAGAAGAAAAACTGATTAAGCAGGACTTAAAACTGGAAAATTTGTGTGAAGAAAAGAAGCACAAACCAGCTGAAGTGGAAGCAGAAAAGGAAGATCTTGAAAAGAAATGCACATACATGCAGAAAAGAACAATGCTGAGCTCATGAAGGGCATTTTGTTGGAATTCAACAATTTAAAGCGTGACAACACAGAAATGCGGGAAGAAAAGAAAAAAACAACACAATATTAATGAAGACCTGCAGTGTGCGCTCAAAGAGATCCAGGAAAAAAATCAGCAGTTAAAAGGCCTGCACAGTGAAGAAAAACAGAGAAATGCAGACCTGCACAAGGAGAAACTGGCACATGAGGCAACATCAGATGAACTGAAGGAAAAGCTTGCACAAAAACAAGCAACATTCAAAGAAGTGGAGGACAGATTCCACGAACTTGAAAAAGAAAACGCAGCAACAGTTGAACAGTTGAGAGTCCTCATCCTGGATAAAAGGTGCTTGTGGAAAAGTGCATAAAAAAAAGAAAAAATGGTTCGGCTTGCTCCAGAGGACGGATATTGCTGCTTCCTTAGCTGATGTTGCCTCATCTTCCTCCACCTCAGTTCACCCCCCAGCCAGTCCCGGCACTTGACTGCCCCCTCCTTGCTCGTTGGGGTTTTTTCTCCTTTACTTTGTTCCTTTATTCACTTTTTTGATTCTTTAACTTTATCTTTTACTTCGTTTTCCTTTTTTCCTTTATTCACTTTTTTGATTCTTTAACTTTATCTGTTTCTTCGTTTTACTTTGTTCCTTTATTCACTTGTTTCTTTAACTTTATGTTTCTTCGTTTTACTTTGTTCCTTTATTCACTTTTTTTGATTCTTTAACTTTATCTTTTACTTTGTTTTACTTTGTTCCTGATACAATTTGGTAGCTAACAAATATGGTGAATATACTTAATTTAAGGGCCATTGTAAATAAAAGAATTTATATTTCAACCCGGAATAAAAATTATTTGGCTCTGTTTTTGGAACCTCCTCACCATTTCAATAACCACATATTAAAATCAAACTTAGATGCCTAGTCTGATCCAGAATTGCATGATTTCTTTTCTCACAGAAAGAAACTGAACAGACCTTCGTTTCTTACATTTGGGTAATTTTGGTGAGTGTTTTGTTAGAAATAAACAATTTCAAAATCTAGTGTTGAAATTCCAATTGCTTTGAGTCCACCTTTAATCTATTCATCTACTGCTGCTTCAGCAGAAATTGGATAGATTGTTTCATTTATTTTTTTCTTGCTTGTATTGCTTCCTTTGCTTTAAAAAAGCAAAAAAAAGTTCTGTGTCTTGTGTACTGTTTGTTTGTACATGTGTCGTTCTTGCTGCTGTTGCACCCAAATTTCCCCTTGTAGGACAATTAAAGGATTATTCTATTCTATTCTATTCTATTCTAAAAAAAAAACAACAACAACAACTTGTGTAGCAATGGGAAAATGAACACATTTCATGGAACCCAGAGGAATTCTGTGGACTCAAATCCATTACAATTTCTACTGAACTGTTATGGATGCCAGATATAATTATTGAAGAAATGTAAGTTTAATATTTATATGACTAATAATCATATTCTTATCCAAACACAGATGTATTCACATTCACAGATCCAGATGCAAATTTGCACTATACCTCGTTGAATAATCTGTTTTTTGTCGTGTTTCAGGACAGAGAAGGATAAAGCTACTACAAATCCTTATCTGCTGATTTCTTCAAAAGGCATAGTCACATATAGGAATGACCATGTGGTGGTTAGCACCTGCAAGATGAATGTGTACAAATTCCCCTTTGACATTCAGCGCTGCGAACTCTCCTTCAAGTCGATGACACACACTCGTGAGTTCACAACATATTTTGTTTTTCTTGCTCTCATGAACACACATCATCAGATACTACAGCATATATCGCTTCCTTACTGATCTAATTACTGTATTTTTCCACTTCAGCTCATGAAATAATATTGAAAACACGGGATAATGATGAAGAGATAACAAGGTGGTCCAAAGAACTGATAGAAACACAGGATGAGTGGGAATTTGTCAGCCTTAAAGTCCATAACCAAACCAGTGATTTGGACATTGCTCAATCTATGCTTGTTTACACTGTGAGTATTTCTGAAGTGACAATGGCTAATGTGGACACTGTCTTATTATCCCACATTTATCCACTTTTTCCTATTTTCAGTTTAATTCATTTGACATTAAAACAAAGGGAATCCATTGTGAAGCTTTTTTCAGTAACATTCAGGTTTCAAGGTTTCTTCTGGAACTTCATAGTTGCCGACACCTACTTATGTTGCTGCTTTCTAAGATCCAACAAAGTAATCTTTGCCAGTCACCATAGATAAAATGCACTAGTTACTGAATGTAACAATATGTCCTGAATTAAGGCTTTAATTATAATGGGAATAAGTATATTCTCAAAAAAGTAGTTGTGTCCTCATACACTTTCAGTACATCATCAGTCTAAGCTAGCCAACACAGAGGGCTATAAAGTATTCTGCAAGAATCCTACAAAAACAGATCGATCATGATATGATTTTTCTTTTATTCCAAAAATACTTTAATGTTATTTTAAGTTATCTGCCACCTTTGATACCGAAGTACTTCGAATAGATAATTAAAGAGACCTCTTCTTCTTCATCAACTTTTGGCTGCTCATCTTCCTCCATCAGCCTATCCCTAGCTTCCTCCTCTGTCACACCAGAACCTTGTTCATGTCCTCCTTCACTACATCCAATAATCTTTTCTGTTGTCTTCTTCATTTCAGTTCCATGTTCAGCATCATTTGTCCTTTACCTCAACTATCACTCTGCAAACACTCTTAACTTTGCCTCTCTAGCTTTGTCTCCAAAGCTCTCAACCTAAGCTGTTTCTCCGATGTACTCAAATCTAATCTTGGACCTTCTTGTTCAGTTCAGTGTAAATATAATATATATAAACATATGAATATAAAGCACTCTATCGTTTCGATTAGTAGGTGACCTGCTCTAGGATGGAGACACTTCATTATACAGCCCACGACTAAAAGTGCAATTCCCCTGTAATTCAATGGAATTCCAGTTTGTTTTGTTCTAAATTACATGAAATGAACAAGGAACAAAGAAATAATTATACTGTAAGTAAATTTAAGTACTGTTTAAGTAATTTTAAGTAGTCTGAAATGTCATAGTCTTACAAAAAAAAACAAACAATATTGCCCCTCTGAGGCGGCACTTCTTCTTTTAAACCCCAGGCCATGGTGGAAATTGCAAGGCCATTGTTAGCTTATCAAAATTTCACTTTTCAAAGCCTTTTAGTCTTCCTTGTGAGCTTCAATCCTGTGTCGGTGTCTATCCCATCTCATGTGACCATTTTGATCTTTTGTTTGAGTTTTCAATTTATTGAGTTTAATGCCTACATTGTATTATTTACACTTGCCAGCTGATCTATGCACTACTTCACACTACCACATCACGATTATTCTCAAGTTTAAAAGATTTTTGCTATTTTGTTGGCGGCATGACTCCATTCTTTGTTGCAGACTATGTGCTGAGTCTAAGGCCCCACCACCAGAAGCCTTGTTTTGTCATTGTTTCTTTCCAATAATCACTCACCTTGTATGATTGTTTGATGGACCTGCTTTTATTGTGCAACCAATTTTGATTTAAATGTACTCTTACCTTTGAACTCTTACCCCTGAAATAGCAACTCACTGTGTGCTGGTACCAATGTGGCTGCAAGAGTTGGTTAAACCTATTCAAGATAAAATTTGCAGTTCCACCAGATGTTCCACAGTGCATTTCACCTGTGTCCCAGAAGTAGGTCTCCACTTCATGAGGCTTAAATTACCATCAGGTTTATTTTTGGAAGCTACGTCAATCTACACAAAACAGCCAAGGAGGGCAGGAAGCCACTCATAGGGCAGAGAGAATCTGGTCATGTTTAAGATAAAGACCCCATGCATACTATACTTTCTCTGGTTTTCTGAAACATTGTCAGTGTAAGGTGATGTTTCTTCATCAGGATGCTCTGCATTTGCACCTTTTCTCTGTGCACACTGTTTTTTCTTCACTTTTTGTACCTACCTTATTAGTGCATGTAAAGTAGAAGGATCATTAACCACTTGGGGAATAATTTCACAGATTACCATGAAGAGGAGATCTGTCCTCTACATTGCCAATTTCATTCTGCCGATCCTCTTCTTTTTGATTCTGGACTTGGTCTCCTTCCTGATCTCAGATAAGGGGGGTGAGAAGCTGAGTTTCAAGGTGACTGTACTGCTTGCTGTCACTGTGATGCAGCTTATTCTCAATGACATTCTGCCCAGCTCTTCAAACAAGCTTCCACTTATAGGTAAAGAGGTAGAGTTTATTTGATGGAACCTATTAGTTAATCCCATTAACACAAACTACACTTCTCAGCTCTCTACTGCATTGGGGTTTTTACACTGATGATGCTCAGCCTTCTGGAAAGTATTTTGGTGATGCATCTGATTGAGAAAGAAAGCCCAACTGAGCAGCACTGTCCATCTGATGCATCATCTGGAGAAACACAATCTGTGACCAAAGAGGTGAGAATTAAGTTGCACTTAAAAAAAAAAAAGAAAATTATAAAAAATCGTTATGTTGCATGAAAGTTAAAATGTGTGTTTGTACATCAGTTAAACTATTATTCCAGTCAAAATGGAAACAAACGAGTTTGTAAAATGTTACAGCAGTCAGTTGACCATACATCTACGGCAGGTAAAGTATTAAACCCATCGCCAAATTTCTAAGTAAATCAATTTTTAAAGGTGTTATTAACATGAAATTCTCCTTAGCTGTTGGTTACAACCCATCCAATCTACACATGCAAAGAAATCAAACCATAGCTGTCCATTATCCTTAGAGGATTGGTTACTTGTAATTTAGTACTTAATTTATTTCGGTTTGTAGACTGCAATCTTGTTTATTACCTTCTTTAAAAAAGCTATTTATACTTTTGCAGGATAGCAGCAGCAAAATGATGGAGTCTTCCCTTGATCTTGAACAATTCTCAAATGAACTGGGAGAGACTGGGAAAACAACGAATCTGCTCAGTAGTCACCAGAAGGAAGAGAAGTCTGGCTACTGGACTAGAATCGTTAAAAAAATTAATAAGATCTTCTTAATTTTTTATATAACAGCACTCATTGTTTTTTTGGGAACTATGTTTTCATTGTGGCACAGCGATGAAAACTAGTAGAGCTAAAGTAAAAAACAAACAAAAAAAACAACGAGTGTTTAAGATGGACACGAACTTATGTTTAGTGTGTGTTCATATCCTTGCTGTTCTTTTCTATTGGTCCAAATAAAACGCAGTGTTCTAGTGCAGGTTGATGGTGGCTCACACTAATTTGCTTTAAACCAATCAGATGTTTTAAAGAGGATGGGCAACACTACACATATAAAGGTTAATTTACATCACAAAGCCCTGCTCTCAAAAACTGAAAGAGATGTAACACTGTTTGGTTCGTTGCAGCAAATAGACTTACATTATTTTATGTAAGCTAATTTGTAACAGAATCGATGTCTTGGAGGAAAAAAATTAAAAATCAGTTTAAGGGGATTGCTTTCAGGCTACCCCTGGCTCCAACAATGAGTTTTATGTTAGAAACTAAGGATATACCGTCCACTTTCACTCTCTGCCTCTAGCAGTATTTGGCTTCTTGCTATTTGACTAGCTGCAATGAAACATGAAAATCCAGTGGCTAGTTGTCATGTAGCTAACAGTTAGATTACAGCTAACAGATACTGCATGTTAGCTGTAATTGGGTATTTGGTCTTCTTACTCCATTAGTTTTTGTTTCTTTATATTCTGTCTTTTGTTGGTGTTCAAAATTGTTTAATTCTTTGCTTTAGTTTAGTGTTGTCTCTCAAGTGTCTCCTTGCATCTTATTTTTAATTTAATCCTGTTGGCTTTAAGTCTGCTTTGTTTTTGTTTTTTTTAGCTCCCTTTGAATACAGTTTATGACACATTTACACAATGGGTTACGTTAAGACAGTCTAACACATTGTGTTGTCTGGTATGCACTGGTGGAATGATGAACTAACTTCTCTAATTCTTTGAAATATTTTCCTTACGCTCACTTAAAATTTTGATTTATTTGGACTTGAGCAATGTCTGCCTATAATGGAACATTTCATTTCATTAATTTTGTCACCAGTTACTGATAGATGTACATGTTTGATAAGTAATAAACAAAACGCTAATGTTCTGCCAATTCTAGCCATTAAATATATTTAAAGTATTGGAAATGTAGCACTTTTAAGACTTGTATCAAATATAGTAAATGGACTGGATCTTAAATGGCACTTTTCTACTCTATCAGAGCAACCAAAGTGCTTTATGATTTGATTGCTCAGGTAGAGTAGAAAAGTTCCCTTATTTAAGCAAAATAGAGGGCAACTTGGGGCAGCCCTGGGTCGAACCACCGACATCCTGACCAGGAACCACCCATTGCTTATTTCTGGGAACATCAAGCATTGTAGTTCATGTTTGCTGATGATCCTACTTTTACATTTGCTTCTTAGATACTTTGTGTATTAGCATGAAACAATCAGTCCTATCATCTGGTTGTATAAATATAAAAATAAAAGAATAAATGTCTCCTTTCTCTGCATGTTTCTTGCACAACTAACACACCTTTTTAGCAAATTTAGAATTACAGATGAGAGTGTCATGCTGAAGTGGCTAGCTTCACCTAATAATTTATTATGTTTAGGAGTAGTACAAACTTTTGATGTCTATACCTGACTGTACTGTGTGTATAAAGAGACCCACAGTATAGTGAATGTATTTATTTAAATTGTTAAAAGTCGTTAAAGGTTTAAAGTTGGGGGTGGTGACGCTTAGATCGACAGGTGTGGCAGCTCATGTAGCTCTCTGTTGTTGCCTGTATCTGTGCTGTGAGCTGCAGACTGTCCAAGAAGCTGTGCTTATAATTTGGTGAGTGAAATTCTACTATTCTGTTAGTAGTTAATGATGGATGCAGCTAGTCTCTGATTTGGCATTGGCTAATAACTTATGTCTAGATATGGTCACTTATGGCTATAAAAAATAAAAAATAAATAGATTAACGTCTATCTGTTACTGAATCTCTCTTCACCTCCATCATCATCTGGTGTATTGCTGCTGTGGCTAAGGACAATAGATATTGCACTTTTTATTTATTTTATTTTTATTTATTTACTGTTCACATGATATAAAGGTCCTATAACAGTCCTGAAAGACAAGCTGGAGAACTCAGAAGTGGACCATCACCTCACATCATGGATACTGGACTACCTCACTGACCGACCACAGTACGTGAGAAATCAGGGCTGTGTGTGCAGGGTCGTCTGCAGTACGGGAACAGTTCTGGCTCCTTTCCTCTTCACCATCTACACTGCTACTTCTCCCACAACTCTACCCAGTGCATCCAGAAGTTCTCTGATGACTCTGCAGTAGTCATCACTGATGGGGACAAAAGAGAGTAAAGAGAACTGACCCAAGATTTTGTGGACTGGTGCCAGCAGAACTACCTCCAAATCAACACTAATAAAACCAAGGAGCTGGTGAATGATTTTGCAGGCACAAACATCCTCCACTGCACCCACTAAACATTAAAGGCATGGACATTGAGGCTGTGAAGAGCTACAGTCATCTTAGTGTTTATCTGAACAATAAACTGGACTGGACACAATTCAGATGCTCTCTACAGCAAAGGGCAGAGCAAGCTGTACCTGCTGTGGAGACTCAGGTCTTTTGGAGTGAAGGGCCCTCAGGAAGAGACTTGAACAGGCTGATCCGGAGGGCCAGCTCTGTCCTAGGATGCCCTCTGGACCCAGTGGAGGTGGTGTGTGACAGGAGAATGGTGGCGAAGCTGTCATCCCTGTTGGACAACATCTCCCACCCCATGCAGGCTCCTTCAGTGGCAGGCTGTGGCACCCACGATGTGGGACGGAGAGATTCTGCAAGTCTTTCCTTCCTACTGCTCTCAGACTCCACAACAAGGACCTCGCAACTGACCAAACACACACATCCACACATGTGCAATAAAACTAGGTGCAATTCTCTTTTTCTGACAACGTTGTATTTTATTCTGTTGTATTTTATTCTTATTAACTTATCCTATTCCAGTGTTTTACTTATTTTTGCTATTGTAACTTTGCAATTGCACTGTCCACTCTCTGCAGTAACACAAATTTCCCATGTGTGAGACTAATAAAGGTTATTTTATCACAAACAGATTCCTTGTTTGTGTGAAAACCTTGGAAATAAGTGTAATTTTGAATGTAATGCCCACACATTTTGTGTGCAATGAGGTTCCACCATTTTAATGTGAGAAACTGATATTATTGGCAGCCAGATCAGCTGACGTCATACTGCCTTATGAACAAGCATGTATTACTGAATATAGTATTTAGTGGTGTAACATTCTACAGTAACACAATATTGTATTAAATTCAATAATCCAATTACAGTTACAATTACACCTTTTGAGGTGTGCAGACACAGTATGGAGAGTACCTTTATTTTAATTGCACAAAAGGACACGAGTGTGCAAACTGCATCCAAGACAAAAACATCTGCATTATACTGCTGATACAACTTTGGCTCTTAGCATCTGCACAGACAGAATGCTAACACAAAGCTAACAAAGAACCCAGCAATGTAATATAATGTTGCTTTCCATGACTGTAATGAGACACAGAATTACCACACTGTAACTGTTAACACGTGTTTTTCTTTTATTTCCCACCACCAGCACTTAAACAAACAACCGTGGAGGCAGGTGCATAATTGGGCTAGAGGCAGGGTATACCCCGGACAGTTTTCCAATCTGACGCAGTGCATGTTAATCCTAATCACACAAATATTGAGCAATTTGTAGTCTGACTGGCCCTCATTAAATCTCATGCATTCCCCTCTAATATGTTCCAATCACATGAAGCAGCGTCATTATCATCTACAAGGGAATTTTACACCCCACACATGGTGTATGCAATGCTTATTGATAGTTTCAGTTCATGAAGAACAGTCTCTGCAATACCGCTGAGTCCGTAATCCTCAGATATAGTATAACCACATCCATCCACTCCTACTCTTACAAAGCACTTCAGCTGGTTCGAGTGCATCCTTTAAATCACATAGAGGTGGTAATGGAAGAGGATTCTTTATTACCAGTTCTAGAGGGAGAACTGTGGTGTTGTCTGTAAAAGAAATCTATACAACCACATATTTCCCTCTCACGGTCTCTATCTGTCTGTCTCTCTCACATACAAACACCACCTACCATTTGTTGCTGCAGTGCTCTCCAGTCTGCCCACTGAATAAAACTCAAGGGTGACAGGGTAAGGGTTCAACCTCCAGTTATTTGGTGGTCCGGAAATAGTGACAATAATCAGCTCCTGTCAATGTCCACCTTCCTAGTGAGATTGCTTTAACTTTTAACTTAAAACACACCCAATGGGAGGAGTATTGTGACCTAGGGGTATGGTATACAACCACACACTCAAGCAACAATTAGATGACAGTTATTCACTTTCTCATTTTTCCAAATGGGATGTAACTGCATCTCCTGATGGAGCACTTAAATGTGTTTTTCTTCTCCTCACGTTCATAATTAGCCGCAATGGTCGATGAATATCTGAACATCTGAAACCTTTTTAATTCACATCCTGTTATCAAAGATGATAAAGAAATGTGTGGCTGTCTGGATAATACTCAGTGTTGCAGTGACATCGGATCTGTTGTTTGCAAGTCTGATGCAGTTTTGCAACATTTACACAACCTGGGCATTTATTGTGGATTCGCATGCCTTTATTACCTGGATGTATGACAAATGCTCTAAAATCCTCTGTAGATTCTTATTAAAGCTCGCCAATTTCACAAACAAGACCAGTACAGTAAAGATTAGTGAAATTTTATCTGTCGAAATATCTTTTTAAAGAGACATGCAGAAGAGCAGGATATCTGGGAAATATACAATACATTTAGAATAAATGTTTTGTTTTTTGAATGTTCTTAATTCAGTCATCCATAGTAAAACCTCTTCAGTTGTTTAGATTGGTGTGTAATCAGTCTGATTCAATTACCTTTAATGATTAAATACTGATACTGTTAAAAATGTGAACTATTTAGTCAAAATAGACAGAAAAATAAAATAATCAACCAGATTAATGATACTAAGATAAAGGTTTATGTTGGAAAATAGGATATCAGGAGTCTGGTTGAATGTAGGAAAAATATTAATTCCATGGCTTGTTTTTAACAAAAGCTTAAACAAATTAGTGTTATATAAGCAAAAGTATATTAGCTTTACATTTGCCCCACCCTCTCTAGGGCAGGGCTATGACATCAATAGAGAAAAATAGAAAAATCTCTAGACACCACAGAGAGAGTGAAAATGCTCTCTGATGTCTCAAGGCTACAATGATTGCAAGTTTCTTCTTCCTGCTCTTACTTGCGGGTAAGCTGAGATGAATCTAATTAAATGGAAATGACAATTTATACCATTTAATTTTTCTTTATTGCTGCTGTTTTATATTTTATTTTATTTTAATCAGTAACACTGCTTTACTTGTAATAGATTTCAGTGGAACAACTGGTGCCTCTATAAAACCCAGTAAATATTTCTTGTTTACTAAATTCAATTCCACATTTATGTAATTAAGAAATCAGTTTACAGAGACACAAAATAATAAGAAAGAAAGAAAAAACATCTGGTATCTAGTAACCGAGATGGATATCAACTCAAAGTATATTTAATGAACAAATATAAACATTTTAAATAGTTCATCATGTGGTATGTGCAGACTAGAGTCGAAGCATGAATCGTCTATATCTGTGTTTGCAATATAAAGATGTACAAAATGCTTTTAGTTGGATTGTAGCCAGGCCAGTTTGGACTCTTCACACTTAAACTACAAATGGTTTGCTATAGATACTTTTTAAATTTCTGGGTATTTAAGTTTCTTAGAGTCTTTTGATGATATTATGTCCTGTGGATGATGAGACATTCAAAGTCTTCACAATTTTATATTGAATATTATTCTGAATTTGTTCGACAATTTGAAAGACAGTTTTTTTTTTTGTAGATTATTGATTTTCTGCCCAGCTTTACTTCTGAGAAAATTTCCTTTTCTAAGGTTGTCTTTTTATACCTAATCATGCTCACTGACTTGTTGCCATTAACCTAATGGTTTGCAAAACTTTTTCCAGCTATTTCTTTTTTGTTATCTTTTACTTTTTCAGCCATTTCTTGGCCCATCCCAGCTTTTTCAGACGTGTTGCAATCAAACTGAACACAAAATTGTCATAAAACTGTAAAATGTCTTAATTTAAACATTTGATGTGTATTTCTGTGATTTTCATCATCATAACCAACATCCACGAGTGTCATGGTCCCTGGGTCTTAAACATGAGGTTTTCAGTTTTGTGGGTTCAAGGTTTGTTTTAGGTTTTGTGAAAAGGATTTTATCAAAGTTTATGTTTATGATTTTATTCTGGTGCTTTTATGTCTCTTTGGTATTTTTGCCTTTACGTCTTATTTAAGACGTAAATTAAAGCAAGTCATATTAACACATTTTTTTACTTTTTAAAAAATAGTGCACTCCAAATGGTTATACATTTGTTAGTTCAGTCTTAATTCTGTGGTTGTCTTTGTGTGTCAGTTTCATACATTTGAGTGTCTGTTTGATTTTGGTGTCTTGGTTTTTTCTGCTTTTTATTTTCATTTCACTTCCTTTGTCCCATTTTCGCTGATTTGCTTCCCACCTGTTTTGCCTTCTGTAAATATTCTTTCCTCTTGTCCTTTGCCGTGTCATCTCACTTTGCTGTGTGCTCCCCTGCTCTGTGTTTCTTGATTCCATTAGTACTAGTTTTTAATTTTCCTAGCTCGTTCTCTGTGTGTTTTTGGACTTTCTTTGTTTGTCATTGTTCTGCAATCAAACTGCATTTTGAGTTTATACTGTTTTCCAAGTTTTGTGTTTGGTTCTGCATTTTTAAATAAAAATGTAAATAATTTCTAACCACATATTAAATTAAAGCAAGTCATATTAACACATTTTTTTACTTTTTAAAAAATAGTGCACTCCTTGTCAGCTGAAAATGCATCCAGTTCAGAGCTTCAGGAAGATCAACAGATGACCAATGAGACCATTACAAGAGGTACATAGCAAAGACAAAGTTTGTGTCTCTCTCTGTGAAACTCTTGAGCCACCTCTCATTTAAGATCTTTTGAAGTTCTTCTCTCCTTGGGAGTCATTTTCAGTTTCCAGTGTTTCCACCTAACCATTTTTAGTATACTATACTATACTATAAAATTATAAGAAATGTTGCCTTAGACAGCACAGACTATGTTGGATAATATTGCTTTTTCATACGAAGTCTTGACTTTCAAGCTGTTTAGAATTGTGTAAATGCTGTTTTTGCCTCATATTGAGTAATTACATGTATGCTTGCTAATCTTTTCAGTTCACTTTTAATAGCAAAATAGAAAGAAAATAAACATGACTGAAGGCTTTTGCAAAAGTGATATCTTCTGCTGTTGTTGTTTGTTTGTTTGTTTTTTTTGACACAGTTATCCAGGCCGGATCCAATAAACTGCTTTATTGTTTTCATATCATTAAATAATTCTCTAGAATGTGTCTCAATGTCATTTTAGATAATGAAGTGGAAGTGGAGAAACGCTGCAATTTTCAGGCTATTGTACAGCACCTGGATCTAAGTAAAGACAGTATTAAGTACACTATGAGCCGGCCTATTATAAACAACAGTCATCATACAGATGTTGTGCTTGAAATGAAACTTTATGCTATCTTGGATATGGTAAGTTGTTTAAGCTACTTGTGTTTGGGTTTTATTTTTTAGTTTGAATAAATGATCATGGATATTTTCATTACCAAATAGTTTGTGAGTTTCTTTTAATGATGAAATAATGTCAAAAAGCCAGTCTGCTAAAAAGAAATCAATTAAACAAATCAAAATATCAACATGATAGCATCAAACCATTGGTGCATAGTTGTCTGCTTGCTATGCATAATTTCAGTTTTCCAATTCATTTATTTAAGACTTCCCAGATGTTGGCTTTTTTCTGACTCTTCTATTGAGGGCTGAATATTGTTGATCTCACCCAAATCTTTCTAGGATTTACTGTAGCACAAGTCAGGGTCAACCACTTGAGCTTGAACACTGTGTTTGATTTCTTTGTTTACAGAGAGAAATTGACCAGACTTTAATTTCTTACATTTGGGTTTATGTGGTGAGTTTTTTCTTACAAGTACAATAATTTTCACTGTATTGTTAAAATTGAAATTGAAATTGCTTGAAATTACATGTTTTCTCCTTGTTTGTATCTCTTTCCTCTTATTTGTAACCCTCTGACTAGTCATGGAAAAACGAGTACACTAAGTGGGAACCAGATCAATTCTGTGGAATTAAACAAATAACAATTCCTACTGAATATTTGTGGATGCCAGATATAACTATTGAAGAGATGTAAGTTTAACATATATGCACATAAACTCACACAGACCAAACATTCACTAGCAATAAGGTGTTAAAGCTATATAACCAAACTGAATATTCAGTTATTTGGATATCCCTTTGTCATTCAAATATTGTGTTTTCAATTTTATGATATCTACTATTGCAGTGATAATATGCACTGGTTCATCCTTCTGTTACTTATGATAAGTTTTAGTGCTAGAGAATGCTTTTGCAAAAAACAACCTATGAACAGTTCTGCATTGCTTGCCCACTGCAGAGATCAAAAGATAAAGATATGATTTGCTCTTGAGGGCAGCAAAGAGCAAAACTGCTATGGGCCCAAAATTGGTCCACAATGGAGTCCCCATAGAAAACATTGCTGGGAGTCCAAAGGGCAAAACTTCTTCGGTCCATTTTTTGGACTCTGTATGTGACCCTAAGGTTCATTATGGGCCTACGTGGGCATGTTTGTGTGGGTCATTGATATTTATTTATGCTGGTGGTCTGAACTTGATGAGGTGTGGATAAAGGCATGTCTGAGGACAGTTGGGAGAGAGAGATCATTGGTTACCAGACTTTGCCGTGATTTCTTGTTTCTAACTGAAATTTTTAAGTACCGGTAATTTAACACAAGCTCTGGTGTCAGTCGCCACTTGATGTTGCAGTTTTTATAACATAAGTAGTTAAGACATGGTGGCGTAATACATCAATCCTCAGCTGGAGAGTGCAGGCGAATGCGCATCAAATTCGATTTTTTTGCCCCATGTGACCCATATCCGATCATGGTATGACAGTGTGAACAGCACAAATCCGAAATTTTCAAATCCGATCGGGGTCATTTTTGTATGTGGTACTGAGTCTGATACATATCCGATGTTTTAAAACGCGTCTGCTGTTTAAACGGTCATGTCGCATTAAATCTGTCTTTTACGTCACTGACACAAGACAGACGCCAATTATCAGCGCTGGAGAAAACAAACAAGAAAGCATGGTGGCAGAAACTGGAGACGGTGTGAGTCAATGGACAGTGTACGGTTTTTTACCAAGCTGATTATCTTTAACCACTGACTTAGCAAAATCCCACCGTCAGGGAGTGTTACAACTGATGTGACTGTGTCTTACTCAGGCTCAGACACCCAATTACTGATTTTCCGAGTTTTATTTTCATGAATACAAACTACAGCACAGTAATCAGAACTCTGCCGGAAGCCAAAAGGTAATTAACTGAAAGACACGAATGAAACAACAATACAACATCAATAGGACATTCCCATTAATGACAGTACGGTTTGATTACAGTCATGTATACAACTTTAACTCATCCACAACTTTAACAGAACAGGGCTTACCAGCTCGGCCTCATCGGTTGCAACAGTTATAATAATCTGATGCGGTTACAGCTGTCACATTTGTACTGACAACGGCCGGCGGTCACTAAGCAAC
>VUQR01003539.1:6739-26568 GCA_015108515.1 Hemichromis elongatus
TTACTGTGACAGAAGCTGAAAAAAAAAAAAAAACGAAAAAAAAAACATAGCTTTCCTGTAATTAAATTACCCAGTCAGCCTACACAAATTTCTTTTATTTTTCCCACCTGTGTGCAGCTTCTCCTTGATAAAGAAAATTTCACCCTAGGTGTCAATTTTCACACATTGTTCTGATGCTAATAATGTAAACTTCTAATAACAAATTTTCTCAGCTTAAGGGGGAAACAAATATATTAAATATTAACACTCAAGTCTAAGACTTTGAGCATTACAGTCTCAGTGGAATTACAGCCTTTACTCCAACAATCCCATTTCATAACTGAGCATTATGAGAGAGGACTGGTTTTTCTTGGAGTCATTCCAAATGGAAGGGCTGGACCTACCGGGCAGTCCAGAACGACAAGTAACATCAGCCATTGTGTGTCAGTCCTGGGGCAGAGAAAGGAGGGGGCAGTCGGGAAGTTCAACACAAGACAATATACACAACAACCTCAAACGCACGTTCATTAGGTCATATTACAGAGACTGTCTTTCAACTTGGCAGACAGGGAAATGAATAAAGCTGCTGCTAGTGTAAACTGAGCGTGAGTGCATAGTTTGTGGGTGTCCGGCAGTCTTTGTGTGTCTTTAAGTTCACATTTGTCAGGCCCCTGTCTGAATGTAGCGGGCGACAGCGAGGCCGGTGAGGGACAGAAAGCCAAAAGTGTGTCCAAAGGGCTTGTCAGTATCGTTATAGAAACAGAGCATAGGACGAGGTAGTGCTATGGGGGAGAGGAGGAGGAGGAGGAAAGTGTGGAGGAGGATAAGAACAGGGATGGAGAGAAAGAAAAACACAGAGGGAGATGTGTTGGTAAGAGAGAAATGTGAGCGCAGAGGAAGAGAGATAAGGAGAGACTGGTGGGAGCGGGGGAAGATGAGAGGAAGAGTGATGAGTGAGAGGAATGCTAGAGACAAAGAGGCAAGGAGAGCAAGGAAGACAGGAGAGAAGAGGAACTAAATATATCAGTGTCTTGCTCAACATAACACTGAGCTAGATATAAACAATCTAAAGGTGCGACAGCGACTTGTAGAAAGACAGGATGCTACAGGTCTAAAGTCCCTTTCACATGCACTTCTTTTTATGCACTTGTTCTGAGAAGAAGAAAAAAAACTTCTCATAAAAAGATCCCCACACGAGTGTTCCCTAAAGAGAAAATGATAAAATTGGCAATTTTAGTCTCAGGTCCAAATACTGCTATACATGGTAGATGCAGCCTCATTGGGGGACACAATCACATAAGATGCGAAATCCTCAGCTCCCTGGGGCTTCGAATGTGTTTAAATGTTATTTTCCACAGTCTAATTAAGTCACCCCTCTGTTTATATCGCAACCCTGCATACTGAATAAATACCATGCCGCCTCTACTACTCCACCGCCTCTCCTGCATCCTCAGCCAGGCCCTTCGCTGTTGTGTACGAGTAGATCACACCAATACCGGCCATGCAAATGACCTGCCATGTTCTATGGGCCCACAGGGACCAACTGCCAGTCATAAGTTTCCAATCCCGCACTTATTTCAGCCACTCAAAGCAGCCTGAAAATATGGCAGAGGCCTTATTTGATTGCCGTTATTGTACACAGTTTGGGAATTTATGCAAGCTAGGTCTCTCCTTTTCAAAGTGAAGTAGATGGCATTGGTAATGGAGCAAGAAATGTTGGGATATGTGCCATAGAGGAAAAGATATATGCAAAAAGGATGGAGTGCAGACATGGAGTCTTTTAGTGTTTATGGCGGTAAAGGACAAATAGGCATGCTAGCAGTAATAAAGTGCCAAAGTAGGGCTGTATTTAACCGACTGAAATCTCAACTACTTTTCAGCTGGAAATATGAAAAACAAATCTGCACAACTGCCGCCATATATCGACCAACCAATCCACTAGTCGACCTGGAGACTACAGCACTAAAGCAAAATGCAGCTACATTTCAACAGGCTTTTTAAATATTAACAGTTTTATTATCCGTCTGTCCTCGTCAGCAAAGCAGCTGAGATCAAGCTTTATCTCAAGTCCAGTGTCTGAAAAGACTTGATACAAGCAACCTCTTGTTCTCTTGACTTTGAACAGGGCAAAATCAGCTCCACAAAGCTCTAGAATTAAACCACAACCTAATTTGTGTTCGGTACAAGTGGGCCTTGACCTGCTATTTGACAAACACTGTTTGATAATGGGATTCAGCGCTAAGCCGGTCTCCGTCGCCACACTCCAATCCACTTTCCTCTCCAGGTCAGCTGACCCTTTCCTTGATGTGCTGAAGGATGCCTAGTATGATGTGTCCTAGCTTGTTAAAACTCATGCGATTTCACAAGGGGGAAAGGTTAACGGTTACACAACGACGAGAATCTGCCACCAGATTGGTGCTCATGACCTCAACCCACAATACCTAAGCCAAGAGGAGGAGAGCGTCATCGGAACATCCCGGCGTCTCTCCCCTTTTTTTACGTGAATATAAAGTCTCAACCCCTCATGCTTCATTTGAATTTCAACGCATTCCTTAAACTCACACAGACACACAAACATCAGATTTACAGCTCAACTGTCCAGGAGAAAGCACATTTTCTATGAGATGTGATGCATGAACTGTGAATGTGTGTGTTCGAGAGGTGTCTCAGCATATGCCCTGACCTTTCCAAGGAGAGAACAGAGCGAATGTAATTCTCCAGGCTGTGTTTGTATGAAGCGCAAGGCTGCAATTATTAAAGCCTAATGAATAACTGGGACAAAACAAAGTACCGGCACACTCGAGCCATTTCTGCTCACCCAAAAGGCTACATTAGCATCTTAAATGCAAATCAAAGTCTTACTCCAAATACAGACAACTTACTCTTGCATTTTCAGACCAAAACGCCGTTTTCAAATTTATCCGGACTACTGTAGACGTAGCCTTAGGTGGTTATTGGTTCCTGCAAAAAAAAAAAAGCATGAAATTTTGGGTGCTGTATAGTTGAGGACTAGTCAGTAGGTTGTTGCATTTGCAAAGGGCATGTCGGAGGTTTAAATCTCAGTCCAGCAGTCTTTATTTTGATCTGATTCCTGGGTAGTCACACAAATCAGCCTGTCACCAAAGAAGGGATATTGTGCAGCTGCATATGGGGCTTAACAACTACACTGGAACATGATGCTTCTCTCTAAGCTGATTCACTGAAAAAGGAGGAGAAGGGATAAAAAAAAAAAAAAGACGAGAGACATGAAGTAAAAGACATTGACGGATTATGTAGAGTGACCACAACTGCTTTGACCGCCACCAATACACTCTTAAAAGCCATACTGTCAAATGAGAGAATTCCTGAAAAGCGTCGACTGGGGCTACATGCTGTGAGCATTTATTTTACAAGCTGCCGGCTGAGCACACAACCAAATCTCTTGCTTCACAATGGATTTTAAAGTCATCCATCAATGTATGGACTATGGTGGATGTGTGTGAATAAATGTTGATTGCTGGCAATACTTGAGGTGTTCATCCAGCAAGCATGGCTCTGCGTGGCCCAGATCCTGCCTGAGAGGAAGAGGGGCTGCCATGCCACTAATGTGGGTCATTGTTATGCTTGGCTGTAGCTTAAGATTCTCCAAGAACAGATATGAATGTGAGTGCAGTGAACGTAAAAAAAAAAGGGGGGGGGGGGGTCCAGCATTGTGTGCTTCCTGCGCTAAGCTAACCTACTCTTTTTTTTCCTCTCTCACACATATGGTCTTGATTAGCAGGCCAGCGGCTGTGGTAGCTGGCTGGCAAAGTTATTCCAGCTATGCATTTGTACTGGGGTGGGTCCTCTGGGAGAAGTATGTCAGACAGATCCACAGCTTAGATGAGACCTTCTGTGTCACTTCATATCATGAATATGACAGGGCACAATGAGGTAGAGGGAGGGTGAAGGTTAGAACAGCAGGGGCGTCCAACTCCAGTCCTCGAGAGCTACTGTCCTGCAGCTTTTAGATGCATGCCTACTCCAACACAGCTGAATCAAATGATTGGATTACCTCTTCAGCATGCCATCAAGTTTGGCAAAAGCCTGGTAACATTTGATTCAGGTGTGTCGAAACAAGGATGCATACATAAAAGCTGCAGGACGGTAGCTCTCGGGGACTGGAGCTGGACACCCCTGGTGTAATGTTGGACAGGGAGCTAGCATCTATAGTGCCATGTAGTCCAGTCTTCTTAACTGCAGTATAGCAGAATCTCTGTTTAAGTGTGTCTTTTGTCTCCTGTGGTTGTTTGAGTACAGCCACGTATTGAAACAGTAAATACACACAGCATACACACACTTGGCTGTCTCTTGACAGGCATAAACCTCAGCAAGGACACTAGTGAAACAAGATTCTACACCCATCTCTCAAAATGTGCACTGAGCAGTTACAGCTACTGAGCTCCCACAACATTGGAAATGGGGGAAATATAGATTTTCCTGACAGCATGAGACTCTTTAGGCTCTCAAAGCACACCTACTCTTCTGCACTTGTGATCTCTGAGAAGCATTACTAAGAAAGAATTTGAGTTTTCCTCTGATGGCTGCTTTTCTGAAGCAGCTCCCTTGTGTACCAACACGAGTTGAATGAACCGCTTAAAAAGACTTTAGAGACAAGCACGTGGCGAAAGAATATCATGCACATAACCACGTCGTCTGCTGAGCAAATACAACGTTAAGTCTTCTCTCTGCAGCGTTTCCTGTTCCACCTGCATTATCACAAAGGAGGAACGCACACTGCTAAGAGGACATGCAGACATCACTGCAGCTGATGTACAGGGTAAACAAGTACCGAAACCCACCACACACATACACACGCACACAGATGTGGGGCTGGGGCTTCACCACAGTGGCGCCGGGGCAGGGCAGGCGGCAGCAGCAGCTACTAATTAAGAGTGGTTGGCTGAACAGCTATAGTTAGGGCTAGAGCTGGAGGGCTGAGGAGAATAGGGCGACAGGTCTGACACTGTGCCTGAGTGAGTCTGCATGTGTGTGTGTGTGTGTCTGTTACTAGCAACCCTGGGGCTATAGGGTAGGGCCCCAGTTCAGCTCTTGCTGACTCAGATTCAACACTGTCTGGCTGCAGTGCTACTAATATAGCTAGAAGGGAGGAAGCACAATTTGCTCTTTCCGTTCCTCTACAACTTTTTCCCCACTACTGTTTACTTTTTTCCAGTGTTTAGTGCATATTTTAGATTTACTTCCGCTTTTTAAAATCTGCCAGCCACTGTATCCTTTCCCTTTCACATTCACATGCAGTCTTTATGCTTCGGTACGTTTTATTAGCAGTTTATATGTTTGCAAATCAAAGGTGGAGATTATAGCGGGGATTAAAACGAGAAAACATTTGCTGTAAATGGCGAGAAACTTCCTAGACAGTGAAATAATCCTCCTGTCCGCTTTTGTTCACACTTTTAAAAACTAGAATTTCTTGTTCTGCCGATTCAGACTTGTTGGGTAACACTGTGACTAACAGCACCACTGACTCAATTCATCATCTCATAAAATGTAAACAACAATAAAAGCCCTTTCAGCAGGATCTAAGATATACCCTCTGTGACACTATACACTATCCACAAAGCGCAGGCATTTAATCAAATATATGACTGATGCTGATTTATCGGTCACCTCTAACAAAGCAAAGAAAGTTTCATAATGTGTCCTAAGAAACATGAACATATTTCAATTGCTGTCAGTAAAAGTGATTTGTGCAAAAGAAATTCATTATGCAGAAATAACAGGTGACTATATTAACACTTTTTTTTTTTTTAAAGACCTTGTGGCAGTATAATAGGCTTGGGCCTGGGCCTTGGTTATTTAGCAGGCCAGCTAATCCCATTGTTATCGTCTCTAGAGCACAAGTGGTTAGCTTGATGTGAAATCCTTCCCTTTGTCTCTTTGTGTGTAACTCACAGTCACCAAAATAAATAAGCCAAAAATAACACATTTAAGCACAAGGCCTGTTTTTAAAGTCAAGCATCTCTCTCACAAATACCGTTATCAAATGCTGGGGTGTGACGATCACATCAAACAAACACGGACGAGCGTTAAAACCGAGGTGACTTGGAGGTGACTTCATTTAGCTCGTGCTGCCAATTTACTGCATTCTAAGCATTTCTGAATTACCAGGAATAGAAAGTCCCATTCTTGACATCTGGATGCTTTCTATCACGTGGAGGTTAATGGCGTGAATTCAGCACCGTCACGTTTTTAGTCACAGGGCCCTGCACTGCACCTCGCCTTTTATTTATTTTTTTCTAGGGATTGCAGTTTGGTGTGTGTACACACAAACACACACTTACTTTGTCCTTTGTGTTTGCAGTCTAAACAGAGTGTTATGGGCGAGTGTGTCAGTTTATTGTTTGTCTGTTCCTCTCTGTGTTCCTAAATGTTTACCGCTGCAGAACAATGGACTAAGGTGGGAAAACCTGAACATGGAAGGTCTTCGTGTTCCGTCTGTGTGCGTAAGCATGCATTTTTTTCATTTTAGCATTGTAATTTCATAACAATCTGGCCTCCTGCCTGGGTTTCAGCACTGAAAGTCTCCCATTAGTTACCAGGGCCATCTCCAACACACACCTCAAACTGTTCTTGTGTCATTATGTAGAAACTACAACCAGAAAAAAGCTAGTGTATGGGACAACTTTGCAGCTTCAGACATTGTGGACACATGGAAACAGAAGCAGAAAGCCAATTCGCTTAAAACATGAAGCCTATTTATACCACTGAAAATCCTTTAAGCAAAAAAAACTCTGGTAAGCAACAAAGTACCACTTGCATAGTTCAGTATTTTTAGCTGAGTAAGGTTTGTCTGGATGTACAAACATTCATTTACATAGACCAAAAAGAGAAGGACAGAGGTAAAACGAGAATGACCTGATAAATTCAGCCAGTCCTACACACAAATCTGTGTGTGTGTGGGTAAGTGACATCTGGGCTGCTAGCCAGCCAGCAGTTGGGCTGGATGTCTCATACTGGCTTACAACTGAGGCTAACACTGATATGGCTACTGTGACCAGTGGTTTCAGTCCTACGGTAATTGAACTACAAAAGATAATCTAAACCTTAAATTAAAACATAGTGTAGTGAGAATTTCTTCATCCTACTGCGGCATTAAGTCTGTGTAACTAATGCCGGTGAGACTTTACCTATTCATAAAGATTTCCCATATTCTGCTTCTTTGAAAAAACAAATATCAAATGTAGTTGGTATCATACAATATAAAGTGATTGTTGACTATTAAAAAAATAGAAATAATAAGGAGTGTGCCCAAAAACAGAGCATGCTATTATGTGAAAAGCAGTGTATATTTTCATTAAGAGAGCTTGACACAGAGACACACAGCAAGAGAACAGAGAGGCCTGCGCTGTGCCCATCCTCACTCTGGCCCGGTGCCAGGCCTGCTCCAGCAGAGGAAAAGAGAGAAAGGGAGGCTGTTGGGAGCGTGTGCGGATGTGTGTCGGTTTGTGTATGTGTGTCTGCGTGTGTGTGCGAGAGAGAGAGAGAGAGAGAGAGAGGGGGCAAACATTCCCCTGGCAGGATCCCCGGGTCCCGACGGAGGGCAGGGTTCAGCCGCTGAAGGAGAGGCTGCGTGCCCGGCAGTCAATTAGCGGCTTGCATTTACACAACAAATGGAGCTCCTACAGTTTCTCTAGCCCTCACACGCATCCACACACACCACTCATGAGTGTATCCACTCAGCGCTCATCAGCACACGCCAACGCAAGGTCATAGAGAAGGGAAGGGAGGGAGAGGGAGAGAGAGAGAGAGGTGTGTGTGTGTGTGTGTGTGAAGGAGAGAAAAAGAGGGAGAGAATAAGAGAGAGAAAGAGAGAGAGAGCAAGAGGCCACCTATCTGCTGGAGTGGTACTCCACAAATACTAACTCATTGGCTATATCAGAAACACAAGCAGAGACACGGTGAGCACAGAGTAACAAAATCTCTGCAGCTCAACATCGAAGCTGTGACGCAGATGTGAAAACTCGTCCCCAAACCTTCTCTGTCCTTAAGAGACTCCACAGAAGGCAAACAAAAGGAAGCTCTAAATCACAGCTGAGTGGCCAATGGACAGACGCCAGCTTTTTCAAATGATATTACTTTCTGCATCTGCCCATTTGGTGTCACACTAAATTTAGGATCTTTTTTAAACAGCAGTTTAAGACAAACACAACCAACCACTGTTTTCAACCTTGGGCTCCAGAAAATTATCACTTCGATGGACTATTTTCTGACATTTTACGCACTGTGATTAATCGATTCTTGATCTGAGTGTCGAGAGCTCTGCTTCATCAGCTTCTCATCAGACATCCTAGCGCTAATGCAAGCGAAGAACCCAAATTTGATTTATACTTGGCAATTCGCCTTGTGGATTCCCGCCATTGAATGTATTCTTGGTTCTATAGATGCTAATCTTATATTATCTGGGATCTGGTTCCATAAATTTGAATAAGTGAATCTGCCCTCATTAAACGATGTGTGATGAAGTTCCGAAAGCATTACATTGGCAGGAAACTGTGTTTTAGTATTCTGTTATGCTGCAGCATTAACATCTTTAATGGCTTGCATTGACACACGTTACTTACTTACATGGCACATAGCTGCCAGGAGGACAAACCACAGTGTCACAGTGCCACAGTTTTGTACATTCACCACCAAAGTTTAATGTAAGTCACGTCAACACTTTTTGTTTTCGCTTTACATTCTTTCTCTCTGACAACTTGCGTGTCAAGTGAGCATAGTCCATCCTATTACTGTATATTTTTGCAACTTTGCAAAGAACTAGAAAGGAATGACTGCAGCTCTCATTTGTGTCTTTGCAGCACTGAGTGCACAGTGTTTGGACACTTCCAAAGCAGGAGCAGACAGCATCATGCATCAGAGCACACAAAATGAACCCAAAACAAAAATTTGCTTAGCAGGTCGTTAATTTAACTGTAGCGGAAGCAGCCAAGTATCAGCTGTGTATAATTAGACACATAATAAAGTTAATGTGAGCCTACTGACCAGCTCAGGAATCCTCAACTCACTGGAAACAAAAAATGAAAGACACAAGTAAGCACGCTGAAGAGAGACGGGCATTAGTACAGGGCAGGAGTGACTGACGTCCCTTTGAAACATTTAGCTTCACCGGACACCTTGTGGAAAATTGTCATTTCAGGGTGACATGAGAACAGAAGCTAAAGTCAATACTTTTGATTCAGTAAAGTTGATCAGGCAATACCCCTGTCAGGACCAGGCAAAATTCCTTTCAATCTTCCTTTTTGAATCTGTATCATAAACTTGATACCGGGACAGCTGAGGGCACGAGTGTGGGAGCGAGGCTTAAAGACGGGACACAATCAACACTTCTGTCTGTCTTCACTTCCTCTGCTCCTCCCAAACATCTGTCACTCTCACCCATGGACATTCAGGTGAGAACTGCCTCGTCTTCAAACTGTGTATCTGTGTAAAACGGGGAAGCTCGGCAGCAAGAGTGGAAGCCGTTAATTGGAGGAAAACGCGGGTCTAAGCTGCTGTTTGGTGTGTACGCGTCTCTCCTCACAAACAGACCGGCTTGCTATCGCTGCATCTCTTTGCCTATCTGCCCTCTGCCTACTCCATTCACTAATCTCCTGCCTATAACATCAATCTATCAGGGACAATTATTAGTGAAATGAGACCAGAGGTAAGTGGATGAGAGCTGACCTGTGGCATACAGCAATCAAACCCCAGCCCAGCTCTCTCTCTCTCTCTAAGCGCTCTCGCCCTTCCTCTCACCCTCCCTTTCTCTCTCTCCCTCCAGCTGTGCTCTGAATAGGCCTTTAAATCACCCGGCCCAGGCCCTTTGATTGGTTGACCTCTCTGCATGATTAAACAGCCATTTTCATCACGTCCTCCATAGAAGAGTGACGGAAAGAGAAAGAGGGAGAACGATGGAGAGACAGGCGCTGATAAGGGAGGTGAGCGAGCCCAACCAAATGGGATTTTACCACGCTGATGATGACAGACATCTGGATCACACGGGGCGGGCGGGTGGTGGGTACTGATACTCTACACAGTGATGGCTGATGTGAATAGCGCCTGAAAGTTTAACATATGGCTCCGCTGAATATACCTGATACACTAGCTAACCACAAATGACGTGACAGGCATAATAATGTCTATATGACAATAAACTGCCACAATCACCAGAAACAAAAAGAAAATCCAATATGACACTTTATAAATACAAAATTTTCTTCATTTAAAAGAATCAGTTGAACGCTCGTCTGAATGGACCGTACTATAATGTGTGAGATAAGATATCAGAGGGTCATAGTTACCACTGCTGTGCCCAGTGTCCACAATGATTTACTAAAAGCACTGTTCTAACAGTGGGAGAGTTTAATTTCCTCCTTTTCCCTGAAAACAAACCTCTCGTCCGATAAAGTCACCACCCCCTCATAACATCTGTTTGGTTTCCGAATAAAAAAAAAGAGAGAAAAAAAGCCGCAAAGCCAGTGTGGCGGGGTGGCACAAGCAACAGCAGCTGTTCCAGTGCTGTGTTCAGACTTTAATTAAAGTTTGAATCAGCTCCTCTCGATTTTTTGTCATCCTTCTTTCCCAGCACTCTCTTCCTTGCCCTGCCTTGAATACAAAAGCTGCTCACTGCAGCAATATTATTTAATATTTTTCTGGTGCCGTCTTGTTGCTGTTCTGAGTTAGTTAGCGCTGCCAAGTTCCCTCCCTTATTCCTCGGCTGTCTTATTCTTTTCCCTCAGCTCTTTCTGGCCGAGGTGCAGGCTCTGGCGTCGTTTTGTTCAGATCCCTCCTATCCCGCCCTTTCACAAATCTGAACACTTTTATGTTGATGCAGCTACAAGCAGACTGGGAGATGGGCTACTTTTGAAAACGTGTCTGTGCTGTGGCCAAGTTTCACTGCAGCAGTGATTGTTGAGAGGAGAATGAGGTGTGTCTAACTGGAAAAACAAATGAAAGAAAAACTAAAAACAGCTTGTGCCTCAAAATCTCTTCTTGAGATGTGTGCCAGTGTCTAAAAGATGCCCCAACCTGATGATAACTTGGGTTTGGAAAAAAAAATACAAATTTCAGACATGTCCGTTCTAAATGTAACCACTGGTTTTGGTCACTGGTCATTCCATTGTTTTTAAGCTAACGCTTGGTATTGCCTGAAGGGCCAGTTAGACAAATACGGTTTGTCATGTGTCAGAGGACACGCAGAGCACGTCTGCTGGTGAACCAGAGGCCATGTCAAGCTGATCCCGAGAACCAAATGAGGTCACACTCTGAAAACAATGAAGAGCTGAGCTGATCAACCAGAACAGCCGCATTCCTTCACATGCAATGGAAACCAAGGAAATTTTAGTGAGGCAGAGAGGGAGGACAGTCTCGAGAGAAAAGACTGAGTGAAAGGAAGCAACTCCTCCCAGCTCAAGCACATCACCAGGCACAAGCTCCACACCCCGTTTCATTTGAAACGCAGTACTGAATGGTATCGCTGATGCATTCCTTCGTGCTTGCTGGCTGTTTCGTCACATCCTCAGAAAATCTAGAAGCTGAAAAACAGACTCGGTGAAGCAAAGTTGCTCCTTGCTACTCGACGCCTCTTTACGTGGGGGCAGGCAAGCCGCTGACCAGTGTCACAACTGCTGGAAGAAGAGATCAGAGGTGACCAAGTGCAACTGAAGACATCATGGGATAGCAATGTGTTGCTCACACCCAGACCCATCTACATGCCCCTCCCCTTAATGCAGTAGCAGCCCAGAGGTTCACCCCAGAACAGGCAAAAAAAAAAAAGCAACAACAGAGCACTGGCAATAAAACCTCCATGGCTCTACTCCACCTTCAAAGTAGGGATCATTGTAACATTTGACCTTCCCGTTCCCACCCCTCCTCAAAGTTTGGAGCCCTGCTCCGCCTTCTGCTCTCTATTTCTGGCTACAACCTGTGCCCCACCCCCTTCCTGGCGGTCCGCCATTGTCTGGCCTGGAGCACTTATTCCCAGAGTCCCCCTGTCGGCTTGCCTTTTCTCTGCAGGTGGTCGAGGAGGTAGAGACAACTTAAAAGAACACCCAGGATTTGTGCCGTTGTTACATGGAGGCAACACAGGTCTGCTAGAAGAATTAGACTGAGCAGTCACCAGTGTTCTGCACACCATGCCGTCTGTGGTTTTCTTCTTAACAAGGTATGTAAGGTAGAAAAGAGAGGGAAATTAGACTTTATAGTCCTCAAGCACATGGTTCCACTGACGAAAGAGAAGCAAGACAACATATTTCTGCAGCATACTGAAAACTTTCCTACAAAACTGTTATATGCTAGGAAGGTGATCTAAGGTGCACGACTCGCATCAAGCTTCGAGCGCGGCATAATTCAAAAGTGAAGAAAAAATGCTACGCAAAAGAAAAATATTAAAACAACATTTTTCGATTGAGTGAGTTCATAAAATACACATGCGTCTCATATCTGCATAACGCTGCAGCAGGTGAGCGTCGCATTACGGGGTAACCGTAGTCCCTGTGAAATCAGAAAAGTCCCTTGTACATGTGTCTATTGTCGACATGCTATGCAGTGGCACAATGCCAACATACAATAGAGGCCAGACTCAGTGGGCTACTCATCACTTCTCCCTCTTTAACCCTTTGTGAAGTGTACAAAGAAAAGCTGACAAAGAGGCTGTGGAAATAAAAAGGGGTGAAGAAGGAGGAGGTGTAGGATACTCTATGCTGCTTCTGCACCATTTTAAGAGGAGTTTCTGGCTACGGTTTTTTTCTGAAAAGTCAGCTTCACCCTAAGCGCAGGGACATGAATATCGGGAAACAATTTCTTAGACATAACACTGTGATTAGGAGTGTGGAGTAAGGGGCCCGGTTTCAACTACAAACAGGGCTATTTACTGCAAAAGGTTTGCACTTTTATTTATGTTCAGGTTTTCTTTAAAAAAACAAAAAAAAAAAAAAAACATTTCAGTGGTTCTTTTGGAGTGCTGTTTTAACAGAAATCATTTTTCATCTGGGCTGGAGTTTCAAGAGAAGCAATACTGCTTTTAACCATAGCTTTAAAAAAAATTGAGCTTGTCCCAAAACCTGACAGGTCCCACTTGGCCCTGTTTTAGAAAATTGGCTACTGGGAGTTAAACGTGGGGAGGTGAGAAGCTGGGAAGCGCTCCAAAGTGATTTAGGCTAAAGCTACTCAAAACCTACCCTTCTTTTTGCAGCTGAAGTGGGATAGCATAGCGGATTTAAGAAGGCTAACTGCTTTTTCTGTTATGTTGAAAGAGCAAAATGTTTTTCTTTTTTTCTCCATCCCTATGATTGACTGGTTTTCTGCAGAGAAGCTGCCCTCTTCAAACACACACACAGACACACACACACACACACCAAGCTAGCCAAAAGCACCAGCCGACATCTAATGAGTGCCAAGCACTCAGGGGAAAAAATTACTGGTAAACAAAATGAATAAATGAGCACTTATCTCCATCTGGTAAACACACATGCAGGTGCTGACATCAGAGTGTATGGTTTATGATGCATGGCGAGTGTGTCACACAAACCCAAAGCAAAATGCAGCTAAGGGACTAGAGAGGGAACATCTACCTGTGTCCTACACGGATATGCACACATCTCTTCAATGCCCACCGCTGCCTCGGGGGCAAAGCCACCAAACTGCTGACCTCTCTGGAATGAGTTGTCCTTCCTTCCGCTAACATGGAGGTTACTGCTAGTCCCCAACAGAGACACAATAAAGAGCCCAGACAGGCATCTAACTGATTTACAGGCTAGCCCACAGCCATGTGGCTCTTTTCAAAAGCCTGCCTTCTATTAGTCTTATTTACATGGCTGGGGAGTACAGACCATTTGAATTATTTAAGATTCCCCTTGGTAAACACAACAGGAACCAGGAGGGTGGGTGTGTGTTAAACAAGTGGAAGGATGCAAGACAGCAATAACGACACGACAGATACTATGACTGAGATGGATGAAAAAGAAGTACGCAATTATGAGTTACTGCACCATTACACGAATCAAAACATTCAATAACCACATGCCAGTGGAAACTCTTTACCGTTTCGTCTCATTCACCACAATGTAGAGTTACCTTACATTAAACCTGAGGTGTTTCCACTCTCGCGTGCACAAATATGTTAAGATAGCATCCTCTATACAGTGTGCACATCAACGATGCACTGCTTATCTCAATGCAAATACATGCACAGGCACACACCCACAGTGCGCTGCCTCCTCTCTCACACAGTGGTTCTCATTAACAAGCCAAACATGCCTGAAGAGGCAGACAGACTCTAGTGAGCACAGTAAACAACCAGTAGGCTCCCTCATCTAAACTGAGACTATCTCAGCATCCGCAAGACACAATTTCTGCCAGTTATACTGACAGGCTCCAGATACAAGCCATAAACTAGGGAAATTTAGGAAGGCAGACACAAAGGTTATCCCACATACCCCCGATATCTGTGACTTAATTCTCCGGTCTAACATACTGTTCATAATTTCTTTTTCTTTCTTTTTTTTTTAAATTGAGATTCACATTAAGTAACATTGATTCTGGGAAGCCTCACTTCACAGACGCTAATCTAGAAAAATATTAAGTGCAACTCATGCTGTCAGACGCACACCTCATCAATAAAAATTAGCCAACAATATAGATGACATGTTTAGGTGATGTCTTGTATTACTGGAAGGAATGATGATTTCAAGATCAATACCAGATTCGCTCTGTTTTCATAAGAGAAAAAGCAACAAGAGAAACCTTTTTTCTTTTCTTTATTTTGGTCCGTCTGCAAAACTCAGACCCAAGCTGCCCGTCTGAGTCGGTGTCTGATGGGGAAAGACAGACTGCTGACAAGAGCATTAGCCTGCCAGGTAGAAAGCCTCATATGCTGAGGTTGTGCCCACTAGCTGCAGGTGTAGTGGGATTCTAGACAAGGCCACTAGGTCAGAAGTGGAACGAGCTTAATTCTGCATCGCTGGGACTTTCGGGATGACTGCAACTCAATCCGAGTAGTGACATGCTGTGGGTCGAGGGTCAAATACAGCCAGGACACTGGTTCGCTTTGGTTGGGATGAGTCTTTTCCACAAATGAAATGAGGGATTGCCAATTTGACTGCGCTTGAAAATAAACTCACCGCGGTATCGTCCTCGAGAAATGCGAGTATGCGCATAACAGTGAACAACAAAATTTCTCTGTGCCCTACTTAAGTCAGTCTTGTCCCTCTGCCTTGCATTTCAAGCAAACCCACCAACAACTCTTTGAACAAAAAAAGGAGGACATGTAAACTCTGTTCCCCAACATGCAGCACAGACTAACACTGGAGCCTATTTCAATTTGCAGCCAGATTAGCAGGAGTGTTTTTGATACCGTCAGAACGGCAGAGATTTTTTTTCTACTCCGAGTTGTCTTGAGTGAGTGGCCTTTTCAGTGCCTGCTTCAAAAAGCGTCCCTGTACCCGAGCAGCTGTCACTTTCAGCAGGCACTGAAGAAGACGGAAGCGGGGGAGGGGTCCTTTGAAGAAACGGTTAAAAGTGAGCGATAAAAATAAACTGGGAGAGGAGAAAATTAATTATACATAACAGACAGTTCACTTGGATGAGCACGACGGAGAAACTAAAGCTGCCTTCCTCAAAGAAAGAAAAAAGCCATTTTCAGACATTTCTGCTCAGCTCACGGTGGTCACATTGAATGGGCTATACTACAGTAAGGCATGCAACACGGATTTTTTTTAATGGTCAGAGCATCAAACAGTACAGCCTGAGCTTTCATTTCAAATTCTCCACAACCCCTCACTTTATGCATCCTTTCTAGTTCAGCCAGTTTCCAGAGACCAAAATAAAGCTGTCAGCCCTGATCACCACCTCTCCCCACCCAAAAAACCCACACTTAAAAAAAAAATAAAAATGATGAAGCTTGCAGATAGCTCAGTCTACCTTTAAATTTGCCTCTGATTGGCACTGATGAGGGTTTATGCTGCCGGCTCACCTGCAAACTCACCTCTTGATATGATTCGTAATGCGCCGGCACTTTGTAGTTCAACACCGCCCACTGACTCTCAATCCCAGCTTCTTATTTGGGCCAAATGGAGGTCATTCCTATTTGAGCAGTCAGTCAAGACAGGCCCGCCAGGTATTGGCGAGTGAATTTATTTCATATTAAGGCTTGTCGGCTGGATAGGTGTTAGCACCATGAGAGCTGCGAGTGTGTGTGTGTGTGTGTGATAATATATACACAACATGGCCTTCGGGTAGAGCCCTGCTACTGGACCCTCTTTCGTGCTTTTTAATATTGCTGCTGCCGAGTGGCTCCTCACCTCAGGGCATCGCAGAAACCCTGGAGAGCCTAAGTAAAATACTGATAGAAAGACAGGAAGAGGAAAGAGATAGGGAGGTGACCCGACGGAGAGGCAGCACAGGACGTGACGGAAGCAAAGAAGGAAGGAAAGATCAAGACGTGCAATGAATTTAATAAATAAATAAACACTAGTTTAACAGAACCCAGCAGGCAACACAGCACTCTGCCTAACCTCTTTAGCAAGACTGACACAAATGAAAACTCATGTAATAAAAACATGCCATCTCCACCGGCTGTGATATGAAAACAGATATTGCATTACAACATCACTGAGCCGAAAAAAAAAAGCCCTCAGACACACATGGGGTTGGAGGGGTGAGTTAACACAACTGTGTGTGTGACACTCTCTGACATAACCACTGTTTCAGTTCAAGAGGGGATCCCGTTTCAGTTAGTAGTAAATGTTTCTTCACTGAGCCAAAGGGGCATCGATGCACAGGCGCTGGCAAACAATGACGACTAGTCATCTCGTAAATGAAACATAGTGAAAAGAGCCAGTGGAGAAACAGACAAGAGAGGGCTGGCCTGGCATGCTAGTGCACAGTCTCTCTCTAGGAGGAGGAAGAGGGGGAACCACAGGAGAGGAGAATGAGCATGCAACCTGACAAGGAGTAACGTTGCTCGTGAGGAGGGAAACTGTTAGATTTGTGGGGTGTCTGTGGCAAGAATGGACTAGGAGAGAAAGTCTGAGTGGCAGCACGAGGCTTGAGCCAGGAAGAGCGGCAGAAGAGCGGAGGCAGAGAGGAGGAAATGCCTAAAAGTCGAGGATGTTACACTGGTCAAACATTGAGGAACACCGGAAAAGAACCTGGACTCTGCTGTGTAGCAACACACACACACACACACTGCAAACTGTGAGTGCAAACACAGTGCATATATCTGCCCACTGCATGAAAGCCATGAATCACAGTGCAGCATACCCTAAAGAATACAGTTACACTGTCAAAATCCTTTCTCCCATATATAAACAATTTCCTTAACCCAGTGAAGTAGTTTTTCACTCCAGCTGAGAAAGTCCCATGTGTGTCTGCAGGAATTTATTTCAAATCCTTGTTTTTATTTCCCTTTCTAAAATCCTCCATCAATATAAGCAGTAAAGCAAAAATATATCAAGCTCAGTCTTACAGTACGCCGAGATGCAATTCAGTCCTCACTTTATGGCGAGCCCTCTGCTTCGTCATCCATTTACAATCTAATTAGACCTTAAATATGCCGCTCACTGAAACGTCCGGAGGAATGCGACGTGGGGGGAGCCACACAAAGGCCGGACCAGAGGGGTGCAAAGAGCACATGTCAGCTCGAATTCCAAAGTTTGGACATCACAGATTTACCCTTCACAGCGGCAAACGGCAGCAGGCAGACTGGACAGGGCAGACTTTGAAAATTCATGTCACTGCTGGTCTATTGTGGGGCAGATCTGTATCATAATTAGGGAAGATTGAGGCAAATTGCTTGTAATTTTCTGGCTGGGTTGCCAGCTTTCATGTTAATGCCATACAAGATGACATTTGGACTAGTGGGAACTTTTTGAAACAACAAAGAAACAATCACATAGGTGAGATCCTCCCATTTCTCATAGATTAGGGTCAAAACAGGCAGTTGTTCGGGCATGTCGAAACACGTGCAATCATGAGCCTATGATTATATCCATAATCACTTGATTTTTTTTTGTCACCACATTAAACATTTCGCCATTTCAAGCCCCATCGCTGCTAAATAAGAAAAAGGTAATTGTTTGCACAAAAAAGTCAATGATGCATCTCGTTACATTACTCCCTATCAGTAACACGATGGTTTGAATAATGCTAATTGTGATTTTTGACATGTTCAGCAGGCTTGTGTTGTGCAGCTGGTCAGATGTCCCTTGGTCCTGTGGTTAAGCGATTTAAAGCCTCGTGTCTAGGCACCACCTCTTAAACAAACACTTATGTCATGGTTGAGATCCCACAGCATTTACATGTGAATGCATGTCATTTAATTGAACGGTCAATAACAAACTGTTGCTTCAGTGATCTGAGGCCAAACACGGTCACGTCACCTGTACTACAGAATTATGCCATCATCATACACAAACCGCCACTGTCTCATCCAGGGGGTACTCAAAGGGGTGCCACATGTAGTAAAATCCTCAGACCGGGTGCCACGATGTGCAGATGATACACCCTCACACAAATATTTAAGAAACACAGCTGTGACTTTTCTCATTAGGCCTCAGTCTTGCACCCCCCCACCCCCCGAAAAAAAGGTTAAAATTATCTCTAAGCCTTTACTCATCTAATATGATCCATGAATACATGTTTAATACGGGCTCCAAATGAATTCACGCTGCGTGCGGGGGTCGGGGTGGGTAGACTAATTTGGTTAACCAGGATTTGATTAAAAAATAGAACTGAGGAGAATCCGATAGAGCAATGAGAGCATTTTCAATAGCTGACAACCGATGCGCACTCAAACACACCCACAGACAGCCCTCGCCACTCCATCCCTGCTCAGAAGAGAGGAATTCAATTGCCGTCGAATAACAAAGCTCGCAAATTGCCTCAAACTGGTTTGCAGATTAATGGCCCCATCACATCACGCCGACACACAATTTCTAATTATTTCAAAGCTAATATGGGAATCGATTTATTTGTTTGTTTGTTTATTTATTTATTTTTCAGAAGGGGGTGAGGGTGCTACCTTCTTCCCTAAAGAAATCGAACACCACTCCTCCCTTAGATCTATTTAAGAAAGCCGGGGCAGTCAAATAAACATAAACAAGCAACAATAAATAAATAAAATGCAGGAAAAAAATGTTTAAGGCCAAGCAGACTCCTCCAGCCTCCCCCTCGTTTATTTACCCAGGCGACAGTAAGTGTCAGCTCCTTGAATACCTGTAATTATGTATGGTGGTGGCATTCCTCCCTGAGAGGCAATGCAACCGCCCTGCGCACTCTGAGCCCAGATTAGGCTGCGAGCTGGTCCGTGTCGCCCGGTGCCGGTAGTTTGCTTCCCCCCCCTCTCCAAAAAAAAGTCTTATTTTTAATTCAACAGACGTGCTCCAAGCGGAAAAAAACTCAACACATTGCACCAAAACCTGCGGATACTTAAAAAAAAATACCCGCAACCATCCCGTTTTTTTTCCTTCAAAGCACCAGGTGCTCAGCGCGAGGTAAATAAAAAGAAAAATGCTCGCAGTAATTGAGTTAGTTAGCTAAAGCGTCGCGCGAGCTCAAAACATCCGCAGTTTTAACAGTTTGTGTGCGTCTGTATGTGCGCTTCTGTGCTTCCAATCCGGCTGGTGGTCACACCGGGGCGCACATTCAACACAGCGCTCAAAGAAACGCAAGCCTCCACACTCCAGCACACACCTAAATAAGTAGATATTAGCGCCTCTCTACAGGTCCTCCGTCCGCACGGCTTTCCACGACTGCCTTTGGCCGGAGCCACAAGCCTCCACCTTTCTCCCCGGCAAACTCGTGGAGAAACCACACGGCGCGAGCTGGGAAGAGGG
>VUQR01003541.1:12835-27492 GCA_015108515.1 Hemichromis elongatus
CCTCTTGTGAAAAAAAAAAATATATATATATATATATATATATATATATATATATATATATATATATATATATATATATATATATATATATATATATATCCATGCATGCATGTATGCATCCATGCAGAGACCCCCTCCATCTCTCTCTCTGCCTCACCCTCTCTCTCCATCTATCATGCATCCATAGGTCTATCAGCTTCAGGAATGAGGTAGGGGGGAAAGAGAGAGAGAGAGGAAGGGGCGAAGGGTACACGGGGGAAAGAGAAATAAATTTAGCCCCCCTACTTTAAAAATGCACATACATTTCCATACATTGGAAAGGCAGTGAGGTGCACACACCCTTGCAGCTGTATCCCCAATATGGTCCCCACCCACAAACCTCACCCCCTCCATACGAACATGCGGGCACACACACACACACATGCATCCCAAAAGATGAATGCGTGTGTCCCTTTGCAGGGGGTTGCAGGTGAAAATCTACCCCTTGCCATATTTATCTTCATAAGAGCAGAAGGTGCATGCGTGTTTCTCTGTATACATACTGGTTGTGTGCCCGGACTCTGTGCATGTGTGTTTGCTTTTTTGTGTGTCCATGTGTACATAAGTTCATTTACCTCAGCAGAAGAAAAAAGACCCTTGCTTGCTCTCTTGCTGTATAAAAAGGATGGAAAACAACAACAACAACACTAAAAAAAAAAAAGGCTCGACAACGTAGATTTCGCTTGATTCCTCAATGTAATGCACATCAAAATATTGCAGCATGTACTGCGGGTCTCAAATAAGCAATTCAAGTCAATCGAATGTCTCAGGAGTTTGCAAGTTGCTGCTTCTTCACGCTAAATCCGCAATTCCCAGACTCCTTCCTTTTTTCATTTCCATACCAAAATGTATTTGTTGATGCATAGATTCCAAATAGTCTATTTGCCATCTGTCATGTAGCAAGGCTTTCAGATACCAAAACAACAACCACGACCTTTCCCTAAAATGCAGCCGAAACACCCACCCCTTGTAGATAATGACGGCCTGTCGCGCGAGAGAAGAGAGAAACATGAGTGTGGTATTATTAAGTGAGACTAGTTTGTTCGGTAGAAGTGTTTTTGGCTTTTAAAAAGTTCCATTTTGCACTCCCCAGGCACCGCATATGGGGTACCCCAGGGAGGCATATGTGTGCGTGTGTGTGTGTATATGTGTGTGTACAGGGATGTAGTATGTGTGTGGACTCTAAAATATTCTGACTGCGCTGTCTAGCGGCTCACAGAGCAGAGAGATGTGTCCTGTCTCCTGCATTCAAATGCAATTGGGTTTTGGAGAGCAAAAGTAAACAGATATGCTTGCTTGAACACACACATGAAGACGCTTGTATATGCACACCTGCTGTCCGGACATGTATGCATGCATGTACGCACAACCTCACGCAAGTACGGCATTAATGTGAGCGCAGAACATGTGAACGCAAGACGCAAGTGCCTCTTCATCTGTCGTCCGTCCATATTTCAACACATCTCCCCATCAATCTCATCGCCGGAAAGGCCTGCACGTCTCCTCCACGCCGACAAACACACCGGTGTCATTCGGCCAATAAATATTTGAAAAAAAAAAAGGAGGTGTCACGCAGGACCGTCATCGAGAAGCTGGTCATCATGGACGTGCCCTTTCACGGCCTGCGAAGCTACTGTTTTATGTGGCGATATAAACTTCTCCAGGTCTACGTTCTCAATTCACTCCTTAAGCTCTTTAATTCTTTTCCATTTCACACTTGCAGTATATGGGGCTGTAATATAAGACAACCCAAGACAATGAGCTGTCCAGTTGCTGAAGGGGGCTAGCTGACAGCGTGTTACGAAGGTGGAGGTGGGAGGGATAGCGAGAGGTCGAGTGAAGGGTAGTATGGGGCCCTTCAAACAAGATATGACCCTTAAAAAGCCTCGAATGTGGTGACTAGTATACTCCTCGCTACCACATTTCCTCCTGCTCTCCCCTCTTTCCGCCCCTCCTCGCTCTCACTTTTGTCCCTCCTCTCTTTCCTCACTTAATCCATTCACACACAGATGTGTTGTCTGTCATGACCATGATGATAAATTAGCGCGGGTGCTGCTGGTGAAATAGGAGCTGGTGTCTGAATGTCGAGGGCAATCCAGTGGACAATGCCAAGGATGAACCACTGATAGTTCAGCTGTGACCCGGTCTGGAGAAACACTTCGGATGGGACGGCGTTAGGTGTCGTATTCGCCTCCAGTACAGCTGCGGCGCCACTGGACGGTACTTTATCCAAGAGATTGTCAGATTATTCAAACCTCCTTGAGAAACGCAGGTTTTATCTCTTCTTTTATTTCTTTTGGTGTTAATAATAAAAATGTGACAAATATTTCTTTTATTTGAAATAAAGAAACACCACCAGCACACACTTTTAAAGTGAATAGCAAAAAAAACAAAACAAATGCTACCAAAATATTTTTAAAAAAGAAAAAAACTTTCTTGGTGTAATTTTTTGTCAGATAGTGCAAGAATGTTTGAGATGCCTCTGAGTTTATCCTCGTGCCAGCAAGTACAATCACAGTCTTTGGTTACAACAATACCTGGAGCGCTGTAAAAATTGCTTCTCTGTGCATGTGTGTGTGTGCGCACTGGTGGGGGCAGAGGGGGGCTGCCTCCCTGTGTAGGTGTGTTTATTCATTTATTTATTTATTTTTAGGAGGGGGGGGGGTGATTCTTTTACCTGCAGGCTTTGGTTTCTGTGTGCCTGTTTGTGTCTTTGCTTGCATTTGTGTGTACGGACATGTGTTTCTCATGAAGGCCCATGCCGGGCAAATTAATTCTCAGAAGTTGCGTGGCGGGGGCTCTCCTTCCCTTTGAAATGGGGCATACTGCTCCCTGTAATCAATAAGTCAAGCCATCTCGGCCGCATGTTGCAACCCCCCCGGCACACAGATGAAGAAGCCCAATTTACTCATCATAAATTCTGATTCCCACAATAAATATGAGAGAAGGTCCCACGGTATTAGAATATCTGGAATCTCAGGGGCGTTTGAAATGCCGACCGGCCCTCGCCTCAGACTGGAGTTGCTTTGTTGGTTTGAATATGTGTTTTGTGTTGAATAATGATGACTCGGTGTCAGGATTATTTATTTTTGATCTGAGAAACAAAAATTCTGAAATTAATTTTATTAACGAAGGCGTCCGCGTTTTCGTTCAGACATTTACACAATGTGAAGCATCGGATCTTGTTCCTGTGCGCAGACATTTTTGTCTACCTTTTGAAAAAAAAAATCCCTGTTTTTTTTTGTTTAAAAAAAAAAATAAATCTGACCGTTTTCTAATGAACCCCGACAGGCACCTCCAGACAAGAGGTGACGTGTGCAGGCACAGGCATGTGACGTTGGGGACATGCTAATCTAACGGACAAGTGCTGTCTCTCCTGTTTAAAGGCCCCTCTGCTCAGTAGGTCCGGGCACATGACAGTGACCTGGGGAGGGGAAAGTGTAGCAAAATAGTGACACACCTACAGAGGGCAGGATCGGGGCTGCTGAATCGGCTCCTTGAACACGGGTTGGTTTAAAAGGGAACGAAGAAGAACGAATCTCTGGCCATCTCTGCATGCAAAGCATCTTGTACACATATGAGTGTTGGCAAGTGTCACTGTATTTGTATGCACTCTGCAAAATTGATTTAATGCAACATGGCATCCCCAACACCAGTGGCGCTCTATCTATCTTCTTTTTGGCAAGGACTTCCTGCTCTTCCGAGCAGTTCCGTCGATACATGACATTTATGAGGCTCCCATGAGCCTCGGCACATGTTGCCCAGACAACTGAGACGGCTTCAGCGCCATGACAACAAAACACCAAATACTGTCGAGGCCAAATGTGAGTGGCCCACAGCCAACGTCGCGGTTGAGATTGTCCAGGAGTGAACAAAGCAAATTTTTTAAACAAAAGCTTGCTTCAGCTGATAAGAGTAGAAAACACATGACACGAAATGATAAGAAGAGAGGACAGGAGTAGGACTTCAAGAGGAGACTAAATTTAGCAAGGGAAACTAGAGGAGAAAGCGGTTCTCGGTGCTAGTCAATACAACTGTCTTCATTTGTAAGGCAGTGTTAAGAGCACTAATTCTTGACCTGTTAGTTACATCTGAGAAGAGAGAGCTTTGCCGGTTGCTAATCCATAAGTCTGCTGCTAAGTGGTTCATCAACGAGTGCCTGAGATCGAATGTCACCAATTAAGACGCCTAAATGCCTGGCTAATTGTGCTCAAAGTGTAGCGCTCTGTCTCTCACACGATCACACGTTATTAGTGACAAGCACGCACGCGCATGCACGTACACATACACGGACAGAGGAACACAACTTGGTAATCGTGGGCCGCTCGGCTGTGAGCCCTGACAACATGAAAGCAGTTGTAAGTATAGGAGAGAACGCACAGTTTGATTGGCAAAACAATTTACCCTTATGGTCACATCATTAGCAATTAAGATCAAACACATTTAAGCTTTACTGGCCGATAAACCCGCTGGAAGACTTGATGGTGTCTTAAAGATATCAGATAAGGCAGCTTTAAATAGCTGTCTGAACGGTAAAATGCAGACAAGCTGAAACAAGATGATGTAAATTCAATTTGCGCACAATTAAATCTATGTTAAATTCAATTTATGCGATTAAAAACTGAATTTAAAAAGAGGTCTCCACGCTAGTTAAATGACGTTCAGTTATTTCTACGAAACGGAAAGTTGTTTTCTAAAGGAAATATTTCAACATTAGGTCTCACATTGATTTTTTTTTTCCTTCTCTCTTTTTAAATTTAAAAAACAAAAAAGCACACAAAAAACCGAGAGATTCTGTCAATACCGATCAGTAGCGAGGGCACCGTTTCTTCTGTGCACCGTTTCCTCTACACCGCATATAACACTTACAGTGTGCGTTCGGAGGAGGAGGGATCTTTTTGAAGAATGAGAACAGATAACATCTGCTCCCGGCCTCTCCCTGCCTTGCCCACAGGTCTGAGGAGCAGAGCGAATTGTGTCTGAAAGGGGATGATACCCATCGGAATGTTAATGGTGCTGAATATTTCAGAGGTGGGATCATCGCATGGCAGAAGGAGGACGGGCGGGTTTCCCGAAAGCATTTAGTGGTCGAAGTTCTTCTCTGTTATTGTAAACCCAGAGTCAAAGATGATTTCAATGCACGGCTAACAAGGCCCAGTTGCTGTCGGGGAGGTTTGAGATGGTTGCCTCGCCCTTGCTCTAAAACACTGAAAAAGTTGGATTGTTGCAGTTACAAATGGTTTTGAATATTATCATCATCATCATGCTATCGTTATTCTTTTTCAACCATTTCATTAAAATAAATTTAACTAAACGAAACAGATGCTCATTAAACCTCAGGATGTGCAGCTCTTTGTAAATAAAAAGCCTCAGCCTGAAGTCGATTTTAAAGCAATAAACACAAGTAACTTCTGCTCCTTATGTCTTTTACAGTATTTATCACGATGAAATATTAACTAGCTATTGCACATATGGTAAATTCAACTAGCATAGTTATATGACATAAGTGGTTCTTAAGGTTTTTCTTCTTCTTTTTTTTTGAGGGAAAGAAAAATCTTGGGAGCCATAAAAAAAACAAGGGGATTGCCCAAACAGCCTGTATAAGCATCTGGTAACCACTACAGTGCCTTTATTTCAGCCAAAATGACTGGTTGTGTTAGCCTTGAGAAAGTGAGAGGGAAAGACAGGGGATAGACTGAGAGGAGGTTCTTTTTTGGCCAAAGTGAAATTGAAGTTTTCGGGAGTGGAGGGGGCGAGAAGATAGGAAGGAGGAAGAGACGAGGTCTAAAATTAAGAGAATTATTGCATGCTCCCAGATGTGTGCAAGCAGGATGACCTGGGAAAGTCAAAGTTGTCCCCCATCAATCATTGCCATATGCTTCTAGAGAAATGGATCCTGCAGGACACTTCATATTCCTCTTTCTGATTAGTTCATTTGAGAGATGCAGAAGGTTTGGTGGAGGTGGGGGGGGGTAGGGATGGTGGCGCTCTGAAAATGGACGGCCCCGGTGTAACCCAAGAACAGAGCGGGTTCAATGTCAAAATTAAGGCTTGCTATTTAAGACTTTTTTTTTTCTTTTTTTTTCCTCGCTCACTCACCCGCCTCCCCCATGCTCCTGTGCTCCATCTTTTCTTTTCAGAGGTTGGTGTCAGGGTGCGATAGAGTGAAGGCAATGTGTTCTTAACTCTGATCAAAGCAGGGAGAGAGGAAAGCTTTTCTAATGACTGGCATTCACTCTCCTTTCTTAATCCATCTCTCCTGTCTCCCATCCCTCCGCTCTCTCTTTCACTACCTCTTTCTCTCTCAGGGCATTGGTAATTATCGGTGAGGTCTTAGTGACTGCAAATGAAATTACCATTTAAGAGAGAGGGAGAAAGAGACATCCCCTTTGCCATAGGAGAGGGCTTAAGTGAGGCAGCTAGGGTTTCAGCTATTGATTTTTAAACTGCTACATCAGAGAGTGTAATGCTTTCATAATTTCAAATAAACTGTCTGGTTACGAAGTACTAATGAGAGAAAGAGTGAGAGCAGACCAAAAGAAGTAAGAGAACGATGGGGGTCGAATTTTAAGTGTCGATGTGCATACGGGGAAATTCGACTAATGTACCGGTCAGACGAAATGATCAACGTGTCAATACCCAAACAGTTTATGTTTGTTTGTTTTCAAGAAAATGTCGACAGATGCTGAATATTTTATGTCGTAATTAATGCTAATACAAACCCTGCTGCTAATCTGATGTGATTTTACGTGAATTTGTGCCCGCAGGTAATGTATAGAGATATATAAAAGTAGAATGTGCCGTGATTTCACTTCACAAACACTGCCGCTCAGCTGGAAAAGATATATTCCTGCAAAAGTATCAGTTTTCTAGCTGCCTTTTGAAAATACGAGCATGCCAGGCAGTCAGTCTTTCTTGCAGACGTAAGTCACATATTCTTAAGAAATTTCAAATGTGTGATATATAAAATAATAATCTTGTCCAAAAAGTTATTTAAGTAATGACAGTATTTTTTTTCCCCTACTGATAGAAAAGGAAAAGATAATAAAGATGAGAGATTGCGAAAGGAAGATGGATTTCTGGATGACACTGCATAAACCCAAATCTCTGTCTCCCTCTCTCTCTTTTTCTCTCTCTGTTTTCCTCCCTCTCTCGCTCTCTCTCTCTCTCTCTCACCACAGACCGCAGGCCGTTGGAGGCAGCTTAGAAATCTCTTACATCTGGAACAGCCATAATTCGTGGGATTTGGCCTGACAGCCATGACAGGCACTGGGGCGGCCAGCAACAACTGTCTCCTGTGTTAGCAGCAGTGTGTACGTTAGCTCCGTGAGAGAGGGACAGAGAGAGAGAGAGAAGGAGAGACAAAGAGTGTCAATATACAGAAGCTGTGTGTATATGTTCAAACTTTCAGTGTATGCAGGGAGCTCATGGAGATTAAACTCACCTCAACAATGTTTGCACATTATTTTAACATTTTGGGACAATGTAAAACATAATCACGACGTATTCACAGTACAGTTGTAGAAGGTAAATGTATATGTTTATTCAAGCAATTTACATTTTGGTTTTATACCTTACATCCTGCTTTACGCTTCTAATTTATTGTTTAATTCAGTCCACTACAAATATTTCACATCACACTAATTATTATTTTCAAAATTTATGAGAAAAAAAATCATTGGTATGTACAGAGATTGGGTATAAATTTAAATGTTTAATACAATAATAAATATATTTTCCTGTAACATTTAAATCAATTTTACGGTAACTGATTAGTAATTTTATTGTAATAATATACATATGATATATTTACATATCACAAGATTAAATTAAAAATGTATTTTTTTTTTTACTGTTTTTTAACATCTTTAATATAAATATAGCATTATTATATTTTTAACTGAAGCAAATTGAAATGATTGTTTTGTTGTTATTTTTTTTTACATTTTTGGCATTGAAACTTTTTCATAAATTACAGATATTTTTCTAGCTAGATTCCCAGGAAGTACAGAATTATCAAACAGACAGAAACACAATAAAGATGACGATATTTCAGTGTAAGTAAAGCGCAGTAATTTTTGTTAATCGTGTACTATATTTTACATACTGTACATATATCTACACAAGCGTGTTTCTGTACTTTCCCCCCCATAAAAGCACATGCAAGAGACATAAATTGACTTGCAGCAGAAAAGGCAGCAGCGTCCATGTGTTTCATGGCATGCCAGAGGCTCCCTGTGTCGGCCCTAAATATTACACACAGACAGTAGCTATCACTTCCAAGCCTGAAATCCCACATTCCACATTCCTGATTCCAACGGCTCGCCTGCTAAGCTGGGCACCACATGAAGAGCCATTGTTAGAGCGAGAGGGGTCATGTATCTCTCTCGCTCTCTGTCTGTCTGTCTGTCTCGAGCTTTCTCTCTCTCTGCCCTCCTTCTCTTGCTCGCTTTGTCTCTCCGCCCATATATCTCTCACTGTCACAGTCTCCATCTGTGACTCTCTTGCTCCGTCTATCTTTCTATTTCTACCTCTGCCGGTTTATCTTTATCTCCCTTACTTATTCCTCCTCTCCTCCGCCGTGCTTTGTCGCCCACTCTCCCACTCAGTTTTTCCGTCGTCTTGCATGTGTTTGTTTATTTCTTTCTATACCTCGCTCAGCCTCCTGTCTCCTACTGATGCTGTTTGTCTGTGGCTCTCCTTCGGTCTACAAGACTCTTACTTTGCTTTCTGCCTCTCCCCCCCCCTTTGTCTCTCTCCATCTGTATCCCGTTGTCTGACTCTCCATCTCCCCTCTCCCTCTGTGTCTCTCCAGATATTCATGTAGAGATTTTCTCACATGTTAGATATAGATTTATGACCCCAGTCAGATCCCCGTGGCCACTAAATTTGATACCATCCACTAAGCCACATTGTTTTTTTGTGTGTTTGGGCTTGTCTGTTGTGTGTAACTGTGGGTAAGTATGTATGTTCGTGTCTGCGGGTGTGTGTCCATGCATTACAAGGTGGAGGCGGGTGACTTTTAAAGGGTTAGCTTGGGTACGGTGGGCGCAGAGGAGGAATTTACAGTTTATTGAAGCACAGCAGTCAGGTGTGTGTGTGTGTGTGTGTGTGTGTGGGTACACACACATGTGTGTGAAATAGAAAAAGAGAGAGAGGGAGAGAGAGAAAGCGCCTGTGGGTGCCAGGTGACCAGGCTAACCTCTTGGCTGGTGTTTTGGATTTAGCCTTTGGATAGAGGAGAAAAATAAAAATGGAATGCTTTTTCAATTACAGATCAGAAAGCGAGTGAACAAAGGCAGCAGTAAAGGAAAAGATGAGTTATTGGGATCTAATATATCAAGGCATAACACTCCTAAAAATCTGACTGCATTAATTTTGACTTTTGGAACATTTTGTACTTTAGACTCAGAGAGCTGAGCTGAGTCCCGGAGTTTTGCTCAATTTTTATTTATTTTTTTGGAAGTGATTAATGTTTTACACTCTAAACTGTTTCAACGTATTTTAAAAAATTGTGTGTGTGTGTGTGTAGGTGTGTGTGCCATGAAAAATGTGAATAAAGCTAATAACTTTTCCATTTTTTTTCTTATCTAAGAGAAGATTCTCATGCGTTTGACATCACGCTGTTGAGTTATGGCTGGGCTCAGAAGCAGCACACAAAAACAGAACATTGGAAAGAATACAATATGAAGATCCACAGACACACACACACACACACACACACCTGTGGAAAACAGCCACTGCTACTGTCTTTTTGTTGCATGTTATTAATTCTGACAGTAGTCTCTTTAAAGGTACTCGTCCTCTGCCATGCATATTTTATTGGCTGTAGGTGGTATTTGTTGTGTATTTATGCCTGTTTGTTTGAATGCTCCCTTCCTTCAACCTATTCCACAAGTTGTCAAGGGTGGGGTATTTGAAAATGACACTGCGGAGCACCGAGGATTGTAATACTGATGTTTGTGTGATGTGAAATGGTATTCGTCTTTTGATGTTTGGCTAGGAGGAAATACACAAAATAAAAGCCTTGCAAAATAAAGGTGTGTTCTTGCACGTGTTTGAGGGTGCATGCACGTGCGTTCTCTCGAAACTGTTTATCTGTCAGTCAGCATGTGTGCAAATTGCCTGCACTAGTGCAAGTGTTTGCATTCATGCGCACGCACGCGTGCCCGTGTGTGTGTGTGAGTGTGTGTCCATGTCTGCAACTCAAAAGCCATATCTGGCTTCAGATCAAATGGTGTATGAAGGAAGGGAATGACAGAGAGAGAAAGTGATAGCTCTTTAATGTTACCTATCCACTCTCAAACCCAAATATAAGACCAGGAACACACGGAATAGGCAAGTGTGTTTTAGAGGAAAAGGAGTGACATGAAACACTTATGTAGAAAAGCTGTGAACATGACGTCGGCTTTGTAGCGGGAGGAAAATGTCTCACAAAACCGAAAGAAAGTGAGTAAATTGGATGCAAGCAAGAAGGGAAGGCAGGGGCAGGGAATGAAACACCAGCGCGCACTGTATTGTTTGCTCGTGTGTGTCGGCGATGTTTTGTTTTTGACTGAACGCTGTCATGTCGAACTCACCTTTCGCTCATTTTTTTTCTCCCTGTTCTGCTCCGGGATGTTTAAACTTTCAGTGTCATCAGTGAAGGTGTCACGGTAATGACTGCATATGATTGCATTGAATCAAGGCCTCTGATGCTGAAATTGCTGCGCTGTCGTTTCGGGGAAATCATTTAAATATGTAATTTTTTTAATGTTTTCTGTCAGAGAAATACAATCTTTAACATTCTAATGTTTTTCAAATGAAGAAATATTTGCCCCGTGATTGTTTTTTCTTTCTCTATTCACCTTTGTCCTTCCTATTTCCCCTCCTTTTTTTTTTTGTTTCCTCTGCAGGTATGTAGCCTGAGCTGGAATGGATGAAAATATTTACTGTGTACACACCATCCACAAATCCTTTTCCTCTCTTGATCCCTGGCTGTCTTTGTTTCCCTTCTCTCCCTGCTTTTTACTCCTGTCTTTGAACACCCGCATGCTCTGACACAGATACATGAACGATATGTGAATAAAGGTGTTTCTAACACAGGCTACTGTCCTGCTCGTTTGTCTGGTTATTACACACAGCAACAAATACACACAGATATTCAGTATTACATATTCCACTTGTTGTTGCTGACATCCTGGGTGTCACTGTCTTTGTCCTTATTAAGTAATTGACCATTAAAATTTCCACGGCATTATTTCCTCAAATGTAAACGTGTGTAAAAATATAAAAAAAATGCCGGAAATATTTATATTTCCCTCTCTGCTATCTTAACACAGCCACCATCAAGGATAAGGTTCCCTTTAGGTGCAATGCTACCTGTTTCCTACATTCAACAGTGCTTTCAGCATTATAAAATGAACAGTTTGTCTCATTGTGCTGCCTTTTCAGAGACAAAAAAAAGATGATAAATAAAGTATCTCTAATGAAAAAAGTGCAGGAATTTAAAATGCCGTGTGATATGTATTGAAGGCTCAAAGAAGAATAAAAGAAATACTGACGTGTTTCAGGGACAGCAAGGCCATTAATACACCGTGCAATGACAGAGTGCAGACAATAATTTGGATGGTGAGCAGCTGCTAAATTACGCATCTATTTCAGTTGTAGCACCAGTGGCCTAGTCAAAAAGTATTTTTAAAGGTGCACCCATGTGTATTTTTTTTAAGACATCAGCTCACTTAGGCCACGTCAGCTGTAATCTAAGGATTCACCGTGCCATGTTCTGCTCTAGCTGTGCTGAAATACAGGACGGCCACAGTGCTGAGTGCCTGTCAGCATGTTGTAGCTACAATATCTTTCGATCACAAACTGATTTCGCATTGTTTTGTTTTGGGGTTTGGTTTTTTTTGCTGGGATTTTTTTCATTATTGTAAAACAAGGTCACGTGTGGTGGATATATCTGTACATTACTTTATTTGTGATCTTTGCACATGTGCGCGCAAGCTTGCATGCCTCTGTCATAATGGAATGACAGCTACGCGAATCCAAAGTGCCTGGTTTTAGTATTTGGATGATGGGGTGAGGCTAAAAATGAGGCATGAGTGAGACAGTGGAGAAAAACAAAGGAGACAGAGTGCAAGGGAAGCTGAGGGAAGCATGCAGGTAGGAAGCGACCATATAATACCATCGTGGAGAGCTATCACGCCCCAGCTGACCAGCCTCGTTTTAGGGCAATGGAACTCCAGAGTAAAAGGCGTCAGTGTCGCGTTATTTTGCCTCGGTAAATCGCCCCCGTGTTTTTATTCATGCCTCCACCGCAAACCACCCAGTGTAAATATTCTGGACCAATGCAAACACTAAATAAATTACCTGTAAAAATGTATGCATCAGACAGATAGATAGATATTACTGTAATTTCACTGCAGCTTGTTTACAGGGCATCATGTAAAGAAGCTGTTAATGAACGCGTCTGATTGTTTCCCAGTGTAACGGCATCTTCACTGTAGACCCGCCATAATCACTACCCCCGCGGCCTGCTGGGCCTGTGCCATATCCTGCAAAGCCTGACGACAGTAACTAGGATGAAGTACATGTGCCTCCCACAGATTACACTGCTGATGTCTCCATGGTCACAGAGGCCCTCACCGTGACAACCACATCTCTGTGTGACTTCCGCTTCTTAACCTGATGGTAAAGAGGCAGATGAAGAGATAGACAAAAAATAAAAGTACTGAAAAATAAAATCTACGTGCTAATTTAGTTTAACTTTAAAAGAAATATTGTATAAATGAAAAATAAAGAAAAATAAAATATAAAAAAGGATAATTACCATACAGTAATCCAGATTCACGATTCTCAAATCTCAAGCAGTATACACTCACATATATATGAAACATCGCTTTCCACTAAAACAGTGTGTTTAGTTTAGCTATGGTCTAGCAGTATTGGTGTTTTTTATTTTTTTTTAACATTTCCCAGATGTGCTACCAGTCTTGTAGATGTGGACATTAACACACAAATCAGAGTTTCCTTTCCCATTTGCCCCTGTTTTACGGTCTTGCTGATTTCTCTTCCTTCTGGCCTCTCAACAACAGGGAAAACAGAGCAGAGGAGAGACCTTGTGAAGTACAAACATGACCATCTCCAAATGTTAGTTTTCTAACAGCTCAGTCACATGTAACACAACTATCCTTGCAAACAGAAGATTTAAAGAGCACAATTTAATTTTTTATTTCCAAGCCACTTTTTCACCTTTTCCCCCCCATGCATCCAAAACCAGGTTTGCTAGTTAATATCAGTTATTTACTTTCATTTCCACTAGCTATATACTAGCAGGACACGAAAGATGGGCTTCAAGAGATATTTTTTCCCAAGTATTTTCAATGAAGTGTAAATCTTTGAAGAAACTTGTATACCTTTAAAGGTAAAGAAACAACATCGTGGAATTCTGCTATTCATCTTTAGCACTATTCACCCGCCCAGCCACTCATCCTTGTTTTTCTAAACATACAACTTACTAGATCAATTATTACTGCATGGAGGAGGCCAAAGTCCCTTGTTAACGATTTGTATTGAGGTGCCACTTAAAGGTAATCAATGGTAAGATCTTTACAGATTCTGAAAGGTAACCTTGGAATTTGTGCACTGTAGGATAAAGCTTGTAAAATATTGCATTTAGCTCAACTGAATAGCTATGTAACTACTCATATTTTTTATAGTTTCTATTTCTTTTGCTTCACAAAGGTATAAATGCAGCACAGAACAGACATCTGACTGTGTAGGCTGCTTGTAAGAAAGCATTTTTCAAATACCAGGAAAGGCGATTGCCTTTTTATACCAGAATACTGAGGTGATTTGCTGATTTCAAATGTATTGGATCTGATGGGCGAAAAGGATCAAAAGATCTGAGTTGAAGTGCTGAAACACGCACACGGCGTCTGTATTCTCAGATGTGCAGTGAGATGAACGTCAGTATTTCAGTTTTAAATGAAAACAGAGGCATCAAAATACCGAAAAACCCTTTCAGGCCAAAATTTACGTTTTTATGCAAACAGATTAACAAGTTAAGTCTCAGCCCTCAAATGTATACTCGGTTGACATCACATCTCAATGTTGTGAATGATTGTATCCTTACTGAAAACTAGGATCGTATGGTAACTCACACCAAGTTGTTTTTAGGGCCTCGCCAAACAGCAAAATAAAGCAAACGCTGCCAGATGGGACACAAACAGCAGTCTCTTGGTTAGCAGATGTCTGATTTAGACCGATGCCAAACAGTCGACCTCTTTGTGCAGATTTCTGTGCTCTATTGCAGTGGAGGTCTATGTATACCTTGCGCATATCTCTTTGAGACAACAAGGCAGTATTTGACTCCCTAGAAATGAGAATATGTTGCATAAATCATAGTTGTAGCAATCGCCTACCTGTATATTTCAATAAGCGATGCCTTTTTTTTTGGGGGGGGGGAAATGTCAAAACAAAGTTAAATATTCCACACGTATCCCAATAGATGGAAAAATCTAAAATATAACTTCTGCTCTACAACATCGCTGTATGATATTGTGAAATAAAATATCGACTTCATAAACACAACAGTAGTAAAAATAAACTTGTACTGGCCTGTTTTATGCCTAGCT
>VUQR01003542.1:2916-23321 GCA_015108515.1 Hemichromis elongatus
TGCACATTCTGGGTCGAAGCAAACGTGATGGATTAAGGTTTGAACTCCAACTGAGCATTTTAAGTAGTGTGGAAAGTGTGTGAATGTGCAGCCAGAGGGTGTGTGTGTGTGCTTGGTGAGGGTCGGTGCAGTGAAGCACTACATACGCACAGATGTACACACACACACACACACACATACATAGACACACAGAGGCCTAAGTGACTCACAAAATCTGTCCCCCCTGCAGGGGTAGACGAGTAGATTGAGGGACAGAACGAAAGAAGAAGGTAGAGAGAAAAGGAGAAAATGAGGTGATGTTTGGGTAAAGGGAGGGAGGGAAGAGGAAAAGGGAAAGACATAGGAGACAGCAGGAAAGATAGAGGAAGGGAAGAAGGAAGCTCTTCTGTGAAGCAGCGTGTACAGTGACAGAGAATCCTCATGATGTTTCATGGCTGAGGGATGGCTGAAGGGGGAAGTTGAAGAGATGGAAACTGGGCATTTACTGAGAGGGAGATAAGCAGTTTGAGCTTTAGTTTCTCAGCCAAAAAGAAAAGAAAGAAAGGAACTACACACACAGTGTATATGAATATGAGTGTGGATAAAAAGGGTGTGAGAGATGCTGAGGAGAAAAAAGAGGGACACACAGGAAGAACCAAATTAGAGGCCTGAGATTCTATCAGAGGCTCCTGCTAAATCGCTTCAATGTGTTGTAAGAATTTTTTTTTGCTTTTGACTGGATCTGGACCCCAGTCTTATGTTTCTTCAGTTTTGATGCAGACATACAATTCAACATTACACATTATTCAACAGCTGGCAATAGAGATGGCAAGAAAAGAGCAAATGATGGGTGTTGAGGATACTGCATTTTATCTTCTCAATCTCAAATCCCTGGACCACCAGAGTACCCCATGTTTTATGTATGTTTCACATCTGTTGCCACAGTAATCTTTTTGGTTAGTGATCTCATCTGGGATTTTGAAATAGCGAATAGAGTCTGGAATCCCATCCATCCATTAATTTTACCGCTCCAAGAAAGGGTCGCAGAGGCAGCAAGGCCTCCCTTTGCCCTGCTGCCACCTCTACCTCCGATGGGATACCACAGCATTTCTGAGCCAGGCAAGAGAAATAATCTCTCCAGCTGGACATACCTGGAACACCTCACTTTAGGAGGTATCTTAGTCAGATTCCCAAACCACTTCAAGTGGCTCTGTGTGATGCAGAGCAGCAGCAGCTCTTCCTTGAGCCCCTTTCAAGTGACTGAGCTCATCACACCACCTCAAAAGGTTTGCTTGTATCTGCACTGTTTCTCTTTAGTCACTACCCACACACTACCTCTGCTGCTTATCCTTTTCATTGTCGTGAGTTTAATAAACCTAACCCCACTAACTGTATGTCTTTGGATTGTGGGAGGAAGCCGGAGTACCTGGAGAAAACCCACACAAACACAGGGAGAACATGCAAACTCCACACAGAAAGACCCCGGCCTGATGGAGGAATTGAACTCAGGACCTTCTTGCTGCTAACCACCCTGCCCTCAAATCTGTTTATGCATTTAATAAAAAAACAAAAAAAATAAAATGAAATGAAAAATCTAGACACATCTGACTAAATAAACCTGTACTAGGACTGTAGCTGTTGTTCCATTTTTTTGTTTCTTGAAAGGTTAAACTGTATCATTGCATGTGATCTAAACCACCCTTCATTTCTCTTGTTATTGCAGCTTCACTGGAAACGTTTGCTGGACAGAATTTTCCATGACAACTTTTCAGAAGATGAAGAGATTGTGGTGCTCGCCACCGACTACATGCAGAAAGTCTCTGAAATCATCAAGACCACTTCGAAGAGGTAAAGAAATCAGAGGCATTGGTGCAGGGTGAAGGTTGAGCGTGTGGAGCAGGTAGAGAAAGATGAAGGCGCTGAAGTGTATGGAAAATCAATGACATTAGACGCATGCATTTTTGAAGTGGTACTTTGAGAGTATGAGTAAGCATTTTAGTTTGAGGTAGTTCTAAGTGCGTGTGCACATGTGTGTGTGTTTGTGGACGTGTGTGTGTGCGTGTGTGTTTATCTGTTTGTGGGTTGCCTTTATTTCAGTGTTGTCACTATAGTTTTGGCTACAATGCAGTGTCACAAGGTCTATGGATCGGTTTTTGAGTGCTATGCATGTATTTGTGTACACATTAATGTGTGTCTGTGTGTGTGTGTGTGTGTGGAGAGTCACTGTTGGGTGAACTCCCAGTTCTACAGCAGCTGATTATTATTGATCTACTCCCACACCTTTCTACCTCCTGCAGTCTCAGACAGACGCAGACCCACATGGATGCACACAAACACACATAAAAACGCACACACAAACACACACACATATTTATATCATAGAAACACGCACTCTTTTCTTTTCCTTCTTCTTCTTGACAGACTCCAGGGAGGGGGTTAGAGGGCTGCTGTATGTCAGGATGTGTGTAACAGCCACTGACAGCTCGCCAATAGTCACTGTGCTCTACACAAATACACAACAGCTCTCAGCCCTCATGCACAGCTGACTGGCTGGATGAACTGGCGGGTGGATTACTTGCTTGTCATTTATGTCTGAGACAGGATGCATGTCTGTCTGTCTGTCCAGCAACATAACTTAACTTACTCAGATATTTTGTTTATTTCATGAAGTTATGAGTGCATTCAGTGCTGCTCCTTTATTACCACTATTCACTGTTTCAGATTTACAAACTTTGTCACGTTGTATTGTTAAATCTTTGATTGATTTTGTGCAAGTCATGGGCTTCACTCTGGTGTAAAATTGAGTGGTCTCACACAAGATTTGTAATCAATTAAAAAAGTCCGACTGTAACATGTCTACTTTATTAGAGGTCATGGAGTAACCTTGAAATGGTGACGGGAGCATTTCCACAGGGTTGTGTTGGTCACACTGTCATATTGGCTATTTATGAAGCTCACAAATCATAATGTGCAATATTGACACTATGGTGGAAGTGAATGATTGCTTTTGTTTTCTCAATTAAGTCCCCACTCAGAGTAGTTTTATTACCCAATTAATGGATTTTCTTTGCTTGTTAATCAGAATGAGAACAATACAATACAGCATGAGTGTTTTTCGAAGTGAAGACCAAGTTTCCTATAAACCACACTTTGAATGTTCAGTGATTCTCAGTAATTCGTCTAAATAACAGAAAGCTTGATCTAAATAATTGTCCAGCTTTAGATCTGAATTTCTCTGTCACACAAAGCTTTTTAGTTCTAGTCTGTATTAAAGTTCATTTACCAAGGATTGTGGTTCATTAAAACAAAAACAAAAAAAAGCTAAAATAACTGATTGTGACAAAGTGCAACTTTACAAACAAGTAATTAGCTACCTGACATCCTGCAGCATGGGATAATAATTAAAGGTTGCAATTACAAATCAGATTTGGTATGTATAAAGGGAATTAACAAATGCAAATTTGTCAGAATGTTATATGATGTAATAATGCATAAAAATAACTCCTAGAACAATAGTTATTCTTCAGTAACTTAAGTTCTTTAAGTGTTTAAACAGCAATAAATACCAATCACTCATTTTACTGTAATCTGAAAATATCACATATTCAGGGTGTCCAGAGGATTCTGGACACACACTGTTGAAGGTACAGATGAAGCGCAGATGTTTGACAGATGGCAACTGCCTACATTAAACAGACTGAAAGGAAAGTCTGAGTTTCATGGTGAGCTTTGTATCACTCAGCACTGGTGATTTTTCAGTGGGCTAAAACAGTCAGTTAGATGAGTGATGAAACATTTCACCCACTGAAGACGGGACATCCAGATGAACAGAATCAACTTCCTGGCATTTCCCTACTTGGATGATTGAGCATGAATCAAGACATTTTGCTTTACTTTGGCAAGGACTGCCTAAAGCTGGTACATGAGTATCAGCACACATCATGTAAGACAGCAAACTATAGTTACCACCTGAGATTCAGCCTCAGATGCAGACAGTGTGGGATTCCTCTTAAAAGTTTGCAATGAGATCATCTGGCAAGGGCCACCAAGCTAACAAAGTCCTCCAGAAGGCACAGACTCAGCTGATAAATGAGCAGGTGAGACTAACTAATTTCTCCATTGATCTGCTGATGTGGTAGATTAAAAGAGGAACCAATCTATCAAAAACTTATTACACTTCTGGATGAGGAGACTCTTCAACAGGTGCTCAAATTCACCAGGAAGGGTCATTTAGCACAGAAGGAAAAGTGTAAGACCAGACAGGATCTGATTGTTGAGCACCAGTAACATCGGCATACTGTGGAAAGTTCCCTCAAGAACAAGCAGAGTGATGGATGACAGACACACCAAGGATGTGGACAAGTGAGTGAAGAACTTTTCTGACAGGCAACTAACTCAAGCACTGAAAGACGAGGGGGTCGAACTTTCCTCTCATGCAGAGACAAATACGCTAGTAGAACTGATCACAGCCACAGAATCAGAAATCCCAAAAAACAACACTGTGGATGAGGATGCAAAAACAGAACAATGGCGACAACTAAAACTGTGGATGAAAGTTTTAGCCTGTCTCAGTAAAACAAAGCCCCCAGTGTCCAACATCAGCATCAAGAAGGCACTCACGTCACGCAGAAACATGGGTGCTCCATTGGTTCCCCAGTATCCCCTATTGTGGTTAACAGTATATGGAGAGAGTGGGAAAAAAGGCTCTGTTACCCCACAGAGTCATTGGCTCAGGTATGCTGATGACGCCTGGATGACAATCAAATCTCAGGATAGGATGTACCACAATTCAAGATTCACATTAACAAACACATCAAGTTCACTGTCAAAGATATGAAAATGACAGGCTAGCATTCTTGGACTGTGAAATTTTCATCAGTAATGGGGGACATTTTAAACTGGATCTGTACAATAAACCAATGCAGAAACATCAGAATTTAACATTTAACTCTCATCATCCACTGGAGCACAGCTGTGTGTCATCAGGACACAAACACCATCCCCACAGACACAGCAGACAGGTCCATGGAAGAATGTCTTATTAAAAAAGGCCCTGAATACATGTAGCTAATCCAGCTGCATATTTATCAAAGTTGGGAAGGCACATAAAGTATGCTCTAGGCAAACCAGAAGACAATAAAGACAATTGCTGCCTAGGTGAAAACCATTGGTGATCCCTTATGTGTCGGGAGTATAGCTGAGACACATTTTTTAAAAACCCAAAAGACGCTGTGCCAAAAATTGGTCCACCTCAAGGATGGAGTCCCTTGGGACAAACAGAGTTGCCTGGAGGACGGTGGTGAATTACACATAAGGAAATCCAAACAACCTCTGGGAGCTACAGAAGAGCTACCTCAGTGGACTGGGACTCTGCTGTCTTTTTAAACCTCCAGGCCAGTGGCCACTCGTTTAATAATGAGCATATGCTCATCCTGGACAGGGAGGAACACTGGTTTGAGTGAGGAATCAAGGAGGCCATTTATGTGAAAAGGGAACAACCATTCCCGAATTGAAGAATCACAATGCTGTGATTGGAGCCATTCCCCAACTCTGTGAGAACAACATGTATGTCCGTTGATGGTCATGACAATTTACATATTAATGATCATGAAGCTGAGCTAACAGCTAGTCCATTATGCAACTGCACCATTTATGAGGCTGGGGAAACCTGCAGCCAGCTGAGACTGAGTGATGAAATGTTTAACCCACCGAAAGCACAACGTCCAGATGAACAGAATTAACTTTCTGGGGTCAGTGTGCTAATGTTTTCCTGCTTTTCACAGCAAAATACAACCTTCATTTAAACAGAAATGCAAGTTTGTTTCATTTTAGGGACTTCTTCAATGTAACAGCTACAGAAGAAATCTTCTGTTAAGTGATTATCACACAGGAATTTCACTAAAGGATATTTTGGGATGTCCCACTGCATCCAGACATCTGTGTTCTGACATGCACCTAGGTCAGGTGATTACTAGATATATAAGTATAGGGCTTCAGTGCATCTGTGACAATGGTTATAGATGGACTGATGATAAACATGACAAACAACATGGTGTAATTTTTGCTAGACTGTGCTGCAAACAGTGTAGTGTAGCCTAAAGTAAGCCACAGCCCATAAAAGGTGAATAACTGCTGGGCATTTTTAAATGCTTTTGCTTAAGTTTTAAGGATTTAAATAAAGGTGATTGTTCACTTTCGTGTTATTCCTGCTTACTTTCATTAGCTTCTGCAAATGATGGGATTTGTTGCAGTGATTTAGTCCAAGTGCCATCAGTGAAAGCATCTCCTCCATATCAGATTTTGACAATTCATCTGTTTTGTGCCACTTTTTTAAAGAGGTTCTTTCTCTTGGTGGAATAATCACGAGACTGTAAGCTTTATGTCTTTAAGGGATTCCTAATCCTTTATGTAAACGTACTGTTACCATTGCCCCTGTCACATTCATCAGCACCAATTCATGTCTCTTGGGGTTGCAGACTCTAGGTTTGATGCTCTGTCTCTTCCTTTGTTGTTTACCAATCTTCCCTTGTAGTGGTACGTCCATCTATCCCCCCAGTGGCTTTAGTAATAGATTCTGCACAATGTTTCAATCATCCTCTCCTTCTGTCTTTTGTTCTCTCCACCAGTGACTATCTGACAGCCCGTGTTTTCTTTCTTTTATCACTCATGCACGCAGTCGGCTATAACAATCGACAGATATAAACTTCAGTGTGGAGCTACACACCTTATACTCAATAGATGCAGTATTTATCCCAGTAAACCTTCCTACAGTTCATCCTCTGCTTGTTAAACTGACTAGTGTTCAGAAACACTGTGTGAAAAGGAACCTATTATGCTCATTTCTTACTGTAGCTTTTTTTTATTCTGAGTAGCGTGGTTCACAGTTACGTTACACAGGCCTGTATGCAGCCTGTCAGTATACCCACTGTCTGACAAGAAGTTTTAGCTCCTGTTTTCTTTAAACTCAGCCCCACACCCTGCAGTTGTGAACATTCCTATAAACCTACTCAATAACACTGATTTTAAAATGGGGGCATCACGGTTGTAAAGCAGCTAGCACTACTGCCTCAGTGCTGACCACTCTGGCACCTTCTCACAGCAGGAAGGTCCTGGGCTCCAGTCAGCTATATGATGCTGCTCAGTACTTTCCTGTTACCATGTCTCTAAATAAATTTCTTTCTTGTCATCTTCCTCCCACCTGCGGTCATTCTCCGGGTTCTGTCCAGCAGGAAATTAATTTTTAGGTTTTAAAAGTAGGTGGGTGGTGAGCTATTCGATTTCTTGAGAGAAGTTGCTAATTAGCATAACTTATGAAGACTTCCACATCAAGAAGTCTTTCCAGTTTATTTTTCAAAATAAACTTACAGACAACATGAAGGTGAAGAGTGAAGAGTTCTCATGCTTGCTGGAAGAGCGCTGTAGGTTTACCCTCACATGCATATTAGCACGTTTTGCAAAATACTATCATAAGAAAACAGTAGAGTTGCTTGACATTGCAAACTGAATGCTTGTAAGTTACAGAATTTTAACATAAACTACGATACGGCTAGTTTACAGTGCTCTAGAGGAACTTTGTAATGTAATGTTATTAGCTCACCACTGCTAAGTGCTAATTAACTGGGTGATAAAATCTCCAAATGATATTCGCCTTTACTGCACAGTTTGTACCAGACAACAGGTCATAATATTTGTGAGATATTTACATTAAATTTCCCTATAAATTGTTCCAAAAGGTACCAACAGTACTAAGGCCTATGACAGGCCTACTTTAGTGTCCAGGAATTAACAGAAGCAAGGCCTCAGCTGTCTGGGTGACCATGTTCCCGGTCAAAGTGACCTTAAATTTAAGCCTTAATAAAGTTCGGATCTGTTGCATCATACGGAAGGGATTTTTGTACAAGTCTGTAAACATGCTTTTTATAGCTGTTAATTTGGTAAATTTAACATGTAAGTAGTTGGAAATTTACTCGTTTTTGGAGCCAGAATTAAGTGGCTGCTCCAGACAGAAACTGCGGTTTTTGGCACCCCTTTGTTGGCTGCATTCTCAGCCCAGAGGGGTGTCTTTTATGTAAGACACACAAGCACACATTTTCCATGTGTTTTCTGTGTGAAGTGCTTAATGCAAAAAAAAGGGTAGACTAGTTTTTGGTGTGTATCCTTTCTATAAGCACTTATTGAAGCTGTCCTACAAAATTAACAGTCTAGTGTTTTGCATGAACAGAGTGGCCTCGTATAGATTCCCATTGCAGAATTATTGTTTGCGTCCATCTCAGAAGAAGACGTACCATTATGCATAATGTGGGAACAGAAAACAGAAATATAACCTTTTTTATCGCACTTGTAGAAATAACTCACACACATAACTGCGCATGTTTCCTGTCAGCTATCACAGAGTGAAATAGGTTAGCTTAACACAGCAGGAGTAAGAGGTCATGGCGGAGGTGCTGGCCAATTGTGTCATTGTCCTGCAGAGCAGATGGAGGGCAGGTTTGGCTTCTCTCAAGGCCACTAATGGATCACTTAAAAAACAGAAACTATTTTGTTCTCTACTGGATTCTATCACTTACTAACACACACACACGGTAAGAAGAGAACAGGCTGACATTCATACAAATATGAAAAAAACAAGGAGGATAGTTTGGATTCTTGTTAAAGACAAGGAACTGAAAAAAATACACTGTGAGGTGAAAAGGTCACAGGCGAAGGTGGAGATGGCACAGACAGGTGCTTGAGCCGCCTGTAGGATGACAGGATGGCTGGTTAAAAATTAATGAGTCACCCTTTCTTCGTTTTAACACCCTGCTTTCTTTTTGTTCCTCGCTCTCTTCCTTCCCATTTTATTCCTACTTTCTGTTTCCACCACTGTTTCTTTCCTTTTGCTTCATTTACTTCCAGATATCTTCCCTTTTATACTTTCTCCAAAGTTGTTGCTTTTTTTAAGTTGCATCTGCCTGTCACTCTTTACCTTCCTTCCCAGGTGTTTCCACCTTGAATTCTCCTCACTCGTCCCCTTCTTTATTTACCTTTTTTGCTCTTTTTCCCTTCCTCTTCACCCTAGTGGTTAAAGGTTGCTACTGACAGCTCAATCTCTCTTTTTTTTTTGTCCACTGACTGTTTCTCAAGCCCTCCATCTTTATAGGCAGCTACAGACGAGGTCCTTCTCTTTATTCTTCTTCTCTTCCATGTTCTCACATTAAAGTCTTTCTCATCATACAACTCTACTGACAAGAGCAATCACACTTGCATGTCTCCTTATCCTTCATCCACCCTTCTTTTCTTCTTCATACTCCCTTCATTTTGTGTGTGTGGTCCCCACGCACAGTGGCAACTGCAGCCAATCCCATTAGCCAGATGAGCAGGCCTCCAATGAAGGGGAAAGCATAATGACAACACCAGCGTCTCTCTCTCACACACACAGAGACACACTCCTCCCTTGCGGCTCCCTCTGTCTGCTCCGTCTGTTCATCTGTCACTCTTGAGGGCGTGTGTGTGGGAATCCGGTTTTGTTTGGCCTGTGCAATTCGAAGGCGAGCGGGAAGATCTGTCATTTTTTTGTGTGTTTAAGCGAAGTTTCAGCACAGAGAATTGGGGCAGCAGCAGTGGAGGGTTTACTTCCTGCTGGGTGGGATGCCATTAAAAATGTACAGTACACTCAGTGTAGCCGTAAAGCATTTTGCGATTAAGTGGTTTACCAAACAGTAGATTTTATGGCGCTATAGCTTTCAGCAGGCATGATTTGAGTCCTAGCTTAGCTGAATTTATGTGCAGTGAGGCTACACTCAGGTAATTTGGGTAAGTTTCCACTAAAAGGTATAAATATATGTGATTTGTTGTCTCTGTTGTGCTTTGGTTTTGCAACCTAACAGCTTATGCCCCATTATTCAACTTTAATTTTGTGATTTAACAAAATAATCAAACTCAAGATGTTTTCCTGTCAGGCCAAAATTATAGTTTACCTCTAGTGAAGCCTGGAAGAGAGGCCGCCCTCCCTCCTCCATTACCGTCAGGGTCATTACCTGCAGTAATGCGCTGATGCAGTGCAAGGGGACAGTGTCTTTTCATCTCCCTAACTAGCCCCATTAAAATCCATTCAGCTAATGAGCCTTCACTCATTCCTCTGGTGATTAAGACCTACCGCTTGATCTGTGCAGCGCTCTCACTGACACTGCTTTCATTTAACTCCGCTACAATTCCATTACTGCACAAAGTACACACACGTGTGCCCATCAGTAGGGAAGAAGGAGCCGAAAACACTCTTATCAAGTGTTACATTTTACGTGTGGGAACGAGTTTATTAATCATGTGATGCAATGTCTATAAAGTTAAAGTCTGAAGTTTTTATCTTAGGGAAAAGTTTGCTAATTTATGCTCAGCATTTTATTCAACTTTAAACTTTAAAGTTGCTAAGTCTGTTATTTTATGCTCTTGTCTTAATGTGAGAAAGATGGACATAATGTCCATCTTTTATATACAGTCTATGGCTACAATAATAAAATGTTACTTAACGCAGTTAATATCAGTATTAGTAATCTGATTATTTAATGAGTAATCATAGATTAGTCAAGGAACCAACTTCTTTTACTTATGATAAAATAAATCAATTTTTCTGATTAAAAAAAGTACTTTTACTTCTGTACAATAAAGCAGGAAGAGTAGGTAGTGTGGATAACAAACAAACGTTTAAAGCTAACTAAAACCTTAAAATGAATGGTCCTGACAACGTATAATAGTTTCATACAACATGGAGTGAAGTAGAGTAACACAACTATAAAAAGTACACGAATATTAAAACTTTATTTTAATAAAGTACTTGAATAAAGCACCAAGTTCCATTATATGTTTTCACCTGATGGTAATATAAGAGACAATGTCAGATTAACAGTACTCTAAGCCAGTGGTGATGGTGGAGTGGTGCTGGGTGGCACATGTGTTACGTGCAATCTGAACATGCCCCTGGAAAACAAACAGATACTGATATTTACAGTCCTTGTGACAGGGCACACTAGCACATTAATTAAACTGTGCTTTAAAAGTGTCTGTTCTTGGGAATATATGTTTTAGATTCTTTGAGAATTTAAAAAGTTTTTGAGTGATGAATATGCCTCCCTTTGTTGTTTTTGTTTTGTTACCTACAAAACGTTTTCCAGAAGCCTCCTAAAACAAAATTATGAGCCTGTAAATGAGCAAACTTTAGATGCGAGTTTGGTTTTCAGTAACCGCACTTACTCTTAGAGATTACAGTCATTACTGCTCCTCAAAGACGCCTCGAGTAAAACAGCTCACGCATCTCTCCCACACAAACAGCAGAGAGACGCTGTACTTGTACTATTATCATATAGATGACTTCCACACATGTAGCTGCCCTGCTGGGCACCCTGTGCCAAACACACACATGCACACACACAGATACTCAAATACATGAAAAAACTCACACCTGTCCATGTTCAATAATGTGGAACAAATATGTGACAACAAAACCAGCTAATGAAACAAAGCAGCCCCACCTGTAACTCTTGTTGATTAGATGATACCACCTGAGTCTCTCTTTTTTTTTTTTTTACCCTACCTCTTTCCACTTCCTGTCTTCCTCTTCCTTTTCCCGTCAATTAAATTCACTTCAGAAGTGCTTTGCTGGCAAGACCTCGGGGTGCTGTTGCCAAGGCGCTTTTGATTTAATATCTGTCATGCAAAGGGAATTTTTTATTTTTTTTTATAAAAATAAGGGAAAACAACAACAATATGCCTTGAGGTTTGCATGGAGCTTCACAGTAGGAGGAAGGGGCATTTGTCCCCGCAGGGCAGAGTAGATGCTTGCTCCCAGTGGGGGCACGAGGACACACCAGCATTTCATCGAAGAAGACACAGCTTGAATACATAAATGAATGATCCATTTTCTTTCCTCCCGCTCGACATTTTCTTCACCCCTCTGCTGTGAGTCAGTCTGGATTGGAGGGAGTTGTTCTTTAACTGTTGGGCCCTCTTGACTCCTCACTATTCACTGCTCACTATTCTCTTCGATCACTGTCTCTCTCTTGTTTTCTCTCTGACTTTTCTGACTCTTAAGTGGCTTTGAGGGCAGATGGAAAAACAGCAGTTTGGGCCAGATGGGACTAGATTACTGTTAGATACAGTGGATGTCACTTTACAAAGAGAACAAAAGGGGTTACTGTGCTAGAAAGCAATGCTATTTAGGTTTTGAAAGCAACACAGTATTGTTCTCAGCAGTGAAAATCATTATTCAAAAGGAATACGAACACGCTCCGATATATTTCGGGATTTTCACTGCTACCCATTAACTAGCAGTTTCAAGCCTAAATTAGCTAATGTTAGCTAATCTGCTTTAAACTGACTTAAGGGAATATTCGACTTTTCTCTTTTTATGCTTACATTTTAGTTTTTATCAGTGTCCTATAAAATACAGCTCAGTTTCTTTGTGTTTGTCATTAAAAATATGTCATCGCAAAAGGACTGAATTTGATGTTAGTTATGGGGCTGTAATGCTAAATTTTGTTTCAATAATGTTTCATTAGATGGACACCACCAGTGATTAGCACTTACTGTTTGTAATGTCAGCTCCACAAACCTCCAGTCTGTTACACTGACACTAAAAGCATGTTACAACATGTTACAAATTGCTATCATGACAGTATGATTTTGTCATTGTGAGATTTAAAATCTCATCCTTGGCAACAACTACTAATTACCAGGGTCCACTTTCCTGTAAACCCAATCACATGAGGCTGGAGTCTCATTTATAGAAGTATTTATAGAAGATTGTCTTTGAAGTCACTGTATACCTAATCAAAGAAGTAAGGTTTCTGCTAGAAACAAATCTTATGTCTGAAAAACATTTTTGCAAAGTTTTTTCCTCTTGTGTCCTCTGTCTTAGGGTTCTTCATAACTACATGCTTTGGCGTATTGTGGCAGCACTGAGCGAACATCTGTCCACGGCCTTTCGCAGCACCATCCATGAGTTTTCCCGAGAGATTGACGGCACTGAGCAGCAGCTGGAACTGGGCAGGCTCTGTCTCACCCAGACAAACAAACACTTCGGCATGGCGCTGGGAGCCCTGTTTGTCCAGCAGCACTTCTCTTCAGAGAGCCGAGCTAAGGTCTGGATCTGGGTGGACTGGTGGGAGGGGGCGCTGTAGTGGTAAAGATCTGTTTTAAAGGAAATCAGCCTTAGACTTGAATCCACTTTTTTAACTTTAGAAACTTCACAGATATTACATCAGTTTGAATTTGTTAGTAGTTTGGGCTCCTAACAGAGACCCAGCCTGGCTGAACTACAGTGATACCAAATTTAAGTTCTGACAACTACCATACTCCAAAAACAGTAATTTTCTAACTTAACATAATTATTTTTCAAGAAAAAAGGTCATAAAATAAGTTGGGCAATCTACAAGTAACTGAGAAAAATGACAAAGTTTCATTTTTGGAGCCACTGTGCATGATCTTATACAGGGTCTAAGTGCAGCACCTCAGTTCATACACTGTCTGAAATAAACTGCTTTAGTTTTTTTTCCATTTTTTAACCCAACTTTCTTTGTATTGGCTGTTGCTTGCAAAAAAAAAAACGGTTCAGCAAGCAACGATTCAACCCACATGCACACTAAACACACACACATACACATGCTGGGTTTTCATAACTTGTGATATGATGCTTTATCTAGCCCCTTACCATAACCCTAACCATCAAAAATGAATGCCTAACCCTGACCCTGACCCTTAACCTAAACATAACCTAATAGTAACCCTGACACTAAAATCACATTTTGAGTCTCAAAAATGCCTTCAAACTCGTGGGGACCGGGATTTTGGTCCCCACAAGGGCTGTTGGTCCCCACGAGAATAGTAAACTTCCAATTTTTGGTCCCCACACACCCTTCCACACACACACACACACACGCACACACACACACACATACACACACACACCCTCCCCCCCTACCTCTTCTTTCATAGTTCTTTTTATTTGGATATGCTGGGTTTGTATGCAGCTGTGTATTTTGACGCCCAGATGTTTTATGGTGTGGGATCTAAAAAAATCCAGGATTCTGGTCTCTACTTCTCATTCGCTATTTTGCTCTCTGCCTAGGTCAGTCATTACTAAACCTCTGCCCTCTGGTCCCGTTCGCTTTCACCTTAATCTTTCCCCATATGTAGTCTCATCTCAGTCCCGTGTCTACTCTGGGACATGGGGATATGGTTCCCAATGGGATTTCTAACCTCTGTAACCCTATGCTCTATCTTTAAGCCCTTCATCATCTCCCTTTCATCATCTTATACTCTCACTGTCCACTGTACATGCTTCATTCTTCATCAGCTATCTGTCTTGCAACCTTTTAAAACTCTACCAAAGCTCTATAAAGCATAAAGAAAGTTGCCCCAACTGGATAAGTTATGGGTGCAGAATACTTTCTATGCACTCTGCATTAAATGAAATTTAAATTCCATTCAAGATTCTAATAAGATACTAAGTGTAAATCTCAAAAATGCTTCAAGCTAGTGGAGCCTTTCTGATTAATAAAAGACCAGAGAGGAAGGATTTATATGATGAAGCATACAGTAAGGAAAGTTCTCATCAGAAGAAGTGGTGCTAATCCTATGAGCATCTCTAAGTCATTTTAAAAAAATCATTCAAAACATCATCTTGCTCTTTCTTGCAGATGTGGAGGGAAGCCTTGAGCGAGGTTACTGCCTTTTTTCTGTTAACATCACTCTTTTCCACACCGGTCTTATCTCACGCTATTCACAGATGTCGCCGTGTACAATGATGCCGTGTCCACACAGGTTGGAGCCCTCATTATCAATACAAGAGCAGTACCGGATGCAAAGCCGGTGTCGATGTGCAATGCCTTGAGTGACTCACCGATCCTGCTTACCTCAGCACGAACAAAAATTAATGAGTCTCAGGAGCTGACGCTGAAAGGCAGGAGACAGAGGGGGAAAGACGAGCCTCCTTGTTATCCTGAATCACCAATGTGGAGCGAACTGAAGGACACAACATGTCCCGGTGTCGTCTAGGAGTAGCATTTCTGCTTAGAGCAGTTCCAGAAAGCACAACTTGTAATCCAGAGAAGTTTTGGACAGTAGATGTCAAAAACTTCAAGATTGGTGTTATATTTGTGGCACTAAGTAGGTCCTTGATTTTTAATTACAGGTTAAGATGAAAATGTTTTAAAAGGTTTCTTCTGCCGTATGAAATTTAAAAATAAAAACAAAAGTCTGCAAGTTTTATCACCCTGCACGCAGAGCTGGGGCTTAAAAGTGTCCAATTTCATTTGCTTTAGCTGGAAAACAGAAAAACGATGTAAGACCTTGAGCGCTGGTTTGAACACTTTTCAGCTACACAGTTTAGGTAATTACATATCAGACATTAAAGTTTGCTTTCCACTTTTATGACATTAAAAACTGCACTAATGGAGCTACAAAGACTTGCAGGCTAACATAATCAAAATCCAATTAGTTATAGACACACCAGCACAAACAACACTACATCTGCAGTTTGTAGCTTGACCTTCTATTTATTTAATCATTTGGATGTGTTGCGTTCTAAATACAAGCCCTTGAAAACAGTTTATCTAACAGAGGTTTAGACACTAGTAGAAGACAGAGGAGGAGGTATGGAAGGACACACCTCACGCCTCATCTTAGAGTCACTACCCAGTCAACAAGTTTAAATCGGCAGTGGTATCTGTCAGTTATGGCATTTACATACATTTATATGGTAGTTCAGGTAGCAGGGAGGGAAGACGTTACTGTCACCTTACAGCACACAAGTGTAGGTTCAAATCTGGGGCTGGGGTCAGAGGTTTTTACAGTGTTGTCTTACCTCGTGGCACCTGGGGTAGGCTTGTCTAATTGGATAAGAAAGAAAATGGAAGGATGAATGGACACGTGTACATTTCATTTCATTTGTCACATGGTGAACTTCCTTGCCTGAGCTGGTCCCAAGTGTTGTCTCTCTGTCTGCTGATATCTGAACTATAAATCTGCAGTTTAAGTCACTTTGGCTTGATCAGTTGGCTCAGTGGGATAAAAACCAGCCATTAAATCAAAAGGTCACTAGTTAGCAGCTTCACTTTAATGAATTACCTTTTCAAGAAGTTTAGAGGCAAACAAAAGTACTCCAAACTTTTAGAGTTGTTTTAGATGCTTTCTCAATTTAAGACCTTGTAGATCATGTTTATTAGCAGCCTCGCCGTGACCAAACAAGTTTTTCACAGCTCATTTTAGTATTATTTAATTGTTTCATTTTTGTGAAAGACCAAGACATTTTGTTATCAGTTTAGTACTGGACAGTCCCCTCACAGTTCACTGGTATACCAGTGGAAATACAATTAAAAGGAGAGGAGCTAAAACTGATTGTTTCAGATAGGATAACTAAAGGGGCTGCACCAACACCCAGTTTACAATGAAGAAGGATTGTTTTGAACTGTGAATCATGCAAAGCTATTCTAGAATAGAGTACAAGAACAGTTATGTGGGGCTTAAAATGAACATATAATGAATTGTGGAATGATCTCTCTACAGGTACAGGAGCTGGTAGAGGACATAAAGCACTCTCTGGACCTCCGGCTGCAGGAGCTTGACTGGATGGATGAAGCCACCAAGGATGCTGCTAGAGCAAAGGTTTGGAGCACTAACTGAGCCTCTGCATCACAAACACGACTTCCTTCCAGATCCAATTAGTTTTTGAAAAGGATTTAATTATTTCTTTACGATTCCTTTCTTTCTGAGACTTTGACTGATTGCTTGTTAGATAGAAGTGTGTGATAGAATACATCTAGGGCTTGACATTGAGAAGTGAGGATTGCCTAATCCGGATCTCTCTGTGGTGCTGATTTAGGGTCTGCACTGGAAGATATCCCTTCTAATACTTTTACAATCTGAAGTTATAATCCTTTTAGAGGGCCATGCTGAATATAAAGAGCTTCCCTGTAATCCTATTACATTGGGTTTGCTTGATTAGCAGATGCTTTTGTGTGTGTGTGTGTGTGTGTGTGCGTGTGTGTGTGTGCACTTATTAGTTGCTGTGTATTAGTGGATGTGGGGTGCTGTTGTGCGCATTTGGTTGTTTGCCCCCCACTTTTTCTTCCCCTCTATTGTCATTTTCTCTCTCTCCTCATCCAGCTGAAGCACATGATAGTGATGACAGGATACCCAGACTTCCTGCTCGAACCTGAGCTCATTGATCACGAATATGAAGTGAGTCATTATCCTCCTTTTCACACTGCAGCATGCGGTCATCCTTACCACACTAACACTAATCCAGTTTCCCAGCAGCCTGCTCTAGCTCACTCTGTCTTTTTCTTTTTGTATGACACATTATTATAGTATAATTTATCATAGTAAAGTGCTTGATTGTCCTTTGATTAATGTGCATAATTTCAACAATATAATCTTTATATTAAACAAGTTTTTGGCAGATTTCTAAAATATTTGTGTGTTTTTTTTAACATGTGGTCTAATAAATATTTTAGATATTATAAAGGACATTTCCATTGAGTGAGTCCCCATAGACTCCTTTGTTAGATATTTTAACACAGGAGTCTATGGGGACTCACTCAGTTAAGGTTTCCTTTTTTGGCTTCAGTGTTGGCTTCATTTTTCAGCCCCAGAGTTTTTGACTTCCTCATCACTTCCCTTGTGTGCTAGGCTTTGTCCGCATTAATGTGTGTTCACTTAAAGTAAAAATAGCTAAAGCAAAAAAAATGTAAGATTTTGAAGAATTCCTTCCTTAAGTAATATGTTACATCAGCAGATATGTGGCTTAGCATAAGCAACGGTAAGAGGAATGGGGAAGTAGCTAGCCTGCTAAATCCACAGGTAAGCAAACTTATTGTCTCCTTTAAAGCTCATTAGTAAGTTTTATCTTTGTTTTCATATAGAGTAAAACACCAAAATATATGTCATCAACTTCATCCATTATTAAAGTACACAGATGCAACAGTGGGTGATGGTTGTGAAAGTTGTGTTCCTCAGTCTGCTACCATCATTTTCAGCAGATGTGCATTTTTGTCACAAACTCACAGAAGCTCATCTGGCCCTGTAAGACTCAACAAGCAAAAAGAGCAAGCATGAGCAATGGTGTGTTTACTGCCGGTGTAAAGGATGGAGATGCTACAAAGCAAGATACATTAAATTCTTTTGCCGAGCGAAAAGAATCGGTCTGTGTACAATAAACTACTGCAAGTGCATTTTAATGTCAGGACTGAGGCGCCACTGCAGGAGGAGCAGTACTCCCATATACTGGAACAAAAAAAAAAGATCCTTCCAGTCTACGCAGGCTACCACTATTTATTGATTTTATTTACCACTATTCATACCATTTAATTGCCCCACACCATTGCAGACATTCAAAAACAATATAGAATTGTTAATAAATATTTTAGAAATGAAGTTTGGCACAAAGACTGGACTCAGCACCTCTGAAGCTTTAATTAGCAAGTTGCAATGGATTTGTTTAATCTGTAGAACACAGTCATTTCCTGGCATCTGGGACATACAATGGGAATGTGAATTTTTTACATGTTTGTGGTTGTTTTTTGCCAAATTCAGTAATATAAAACATTTTTAAAGACTGAGTTGTTATAGTGTTCATAGAAAAGTTTGACCTGCTGCATAGAGCTATGGGCAGGTAACAAAGGACAGAAAGGAAACTGGGCCACAACATGCAGCCATGTTGGTTCTTTAGAGCTAGAATTGACCATATTTGTGTGGGCATGTGTAAGCAAGCTACATCCATAAACTGAATCACAAAAACAAATAAACAAATTTCATTCACCACAGTGACCGTACTAATTTCTTAAGTGGTCCATACCACAAAGCAGGTGATATTATTAATCCCACTAAAATGTTATTAAAGTCTTCAACAGCATAAAGTGGACAGTGGAGAGGTTTGGATTTGCAACTGAATAGTCAAATTTTCATGGGACTCTTCCTAAATAATAAGATACATCTTATTCAGGACACCCTTCAGGGCACGCAAGACACCTTACAAGTAATTAAATACCAAAATCCCAGTGTGCATAAAAAAACTGTTGGAAAACACCTTGGAAATAAAAGTTTATACATCACCGGATTAAAAAGTCACAAATACAGAATAAAATAGATTAGGCAAACCTAAAAAGGTGTGCCTTAAGACTAGTTTTAGAATTAGAATTATTATTGCAGGTGTGAGAAATGAAATCCCAGCATTGATTTTGAGTCCAGTGAATCTGTTGGAGGACATGGGTAATAGTGGTCTGGGGAATTCCATGCATCCATCCATCCATCCATTTTCTTCCGCTTATCCGGGGCCGGGTCACAGGGGCAGCAGCCTAAGCAGAGAAGCCCAGACCTCCCTCTCCCCAGCCACCTCCTCCAGCTTATCGTATTGTATTCGCGATCTCATTCCTTCAGTCACTACCCACAGCTCATGACCATAGGTGAGGGTAGGGGCGTAGATCGACCAGTAAATCGAGAGCTTTGCTTTTACACTCAGCTCTCTCTTCACCACAACGGACCGGTACAGCTTCCGCATCACTGCAGCTTCTGCACCAATCCGTCTGTCGACCTCTCGCTCCCTTCTCCCATCACTCATGAACAGGACCAGATATTTAAACTCCTCCACTCATCCCTGACCCGGAGTGAGCACTCCACCCTTTTCTGGCTGAGGACCATGGCCTCAGATTTCGAGGTGCTGTTTTTCATTCCCGCCGCTTCATACTCGGCTGCGAACTGTTCCAAGGCAAGCTGGAGGCCGTCACCTGATGAAGCCAACAGGACAACAGCATGTGCAAAAAGCAGAGATGAGATCCTGAGACCACTGAAGTGAAAGCCTTCCGCCACTTGGCTGCGCCTGGAAATTCTGTCCATAAAAATTATGAACAGAATCAGTGACAAAGGGCAGCCTTGGCGGAGCCCATCACCCACCTGGAACAAGTTCAACTTATTGCCGGCTATACGGACCAAGCTCTGGCAAAGGTTGTATAAGGACTGAATGGCCCGTAGCAATGGGCCAGACACCCCATACTCCCGAAGCACCCCCCACAGCACCCCCCGAGGAACACGGTCAAATGCCTTCTCCAAGTCCACAAAACACATGTAGACTGGTTGGGCAAACTCCCATGCACCCTCGAGTATCCTCGAGAGGATAAAGAGCTGGTCCAGTGTTCCACGACCAGGACGAAAACTGCATTGTTCCTCCTGTATCTGAGGTTCGACTAACAGACGAACTCTCCTCTCTAGCACCCTGGCATAGACTTTCCCAGGGAGGCTGAGGAGTGTGATTCCCCTGTAGTTTGAACACACCCTCCGGTCCCCTTTCTTAAAGATGGGGACCACCACCACCCAATACAAGCCTCAACATGACCTGGATGAAAAGAAAAGTCGTGTTAGCACGAGTTCATTTCCAAAATAAAAATAAATAAAATAATTAA
>VUQR01003543.1:4845-29834 GCA_015108515.1 Hemichromis elongatus
GCCCCCCCCCCCCCATATAGCTCTTTCCATTGTCACTTCAGAATTGGGTCAGTAAGCTTTGGCTTTGAATACCAGATTAGATCCACTGGCAGGTTGGATTTGCAAAGGCTGGACTGGTAACATCTCAGAAATGCTTAATATATGACTAGCATGTCCTAATATTCTGCTAGAACAATATTTTAGAAAAAAATTTTACACAAAATAAACAAAGTGCTCTGGTGGGCCCCGGAGGGACGGCCCATAGTGACCCCACCCGGTCCGGATAGTGCGAGACCCAGACGTGCCCCACATTTCATATCAGTACTCAGACCCACAGTTTGGTGTCCACCCCGGCTCCACTGTGTTATATATGTTACATGGGCCACATGTGGGCACTGAAAACTGAAACTTACTGAATTCCTTCTTGGAGGCAAAACAACTATGACCCAATATGGGTTTTTTTATGGCCTAAACAGAGCTTGCCCTTAGAAAACCCATATAAGGGCTCCAACGGACAACACTGCTGTGCAGCACATCATTTACATCATTTTCATGCTCATCTAACCATTCAGTTGTATTGATAGCCATTACAATCCCAGAGAGGACCACTCCCATCAGGATAGAAATCAATAGAAAAATAGATTTGAACTGAGCGCTGTTTCTTAGATTAACTATTCACTTTATGGAGTTTACCTGACAGTGGGAGCGTCAGTAACAACAGTTCAGGATTTCAGTTTACATCAACCTTAAGACTGCGACTGGACGGCAGCAGTTTTGAGTCACCTGACTGGGGAAAGCAGCGCGAGGATGTGGATGAATCAGACTGCCATCTGCTCCCAGGTTGGCCTACGCATGGGAGACTGGTTATACTGGGCAGCTCAGGTGCAAATGTGTTTCACCCCTTACATAATGAAAAATAACAACAGTTCATTAGCAAAAGTTTCCAAACCCGATTCCAAACCAAAAATATACAAATTATTTACATTTTATCTTTTTCTTTATTCATAAAGCAGGACATCAAATTGTCAGACGTCTTAAGTGGAGGAGAAGCCAAATGTTTTTTTTATGAGTCTGTCGTTTTCTGTTTAGTATTTCACACACTTAAATCCAACAAAGTGTCATCGGATTTATTTTAGATTTTTTATTTTAATCCGTCTAAAGTATGATTTTCACATAAGGCACAAGCAAAATTAACATAAATGCCAAGATATGAATAATTAGCAAACATTTCAGTAAGCACGTAATTACATCTATATGACAGCAATTAAAAGTTAACTTCTGCCTTTATGTGCTAGCATTAGGAGTTGGACAAGTGAATATTCTTGATCAAGTCAATTCAGTTTAGGCTTTTGTTTGTCCTTTCTATGTGTGTCTGCATTTGTGTATATGTGCATGTACAGGGATGCCAAGCAGGTCACAGACTGACAGTACTGATTAATTAGGGTTTACTCAGTAATTATTCAAGTGATCGTTGCACCGCCAGCTCACGGATAGTGTCTTCCTGACACACACATTTACAGGCTTGGATAATGAATCATTATTGGCATGTGATAATGCAGATATTCTGAAGCATAAATTAAGATCATGCATCAAATAATTATGAACAAATCAAACCATGCATGAGCTATTTCTCAAGTATACTGACTATTATTTTTGTATTCGTCTAGGTCTGTTGGCTCTTTGAAGATTTTTTTAACAATGCAAGAACTCCTAAATGAGCAGCCATTCTTCTGGTTTTAATTAATTCAGTCCTCATTTTTACTCAGACTAATCCCAGCGAAATCAAAGGTCTCATTTCCAAGGGAGATTTAGCTAAGACAAGAGTCTACAAGTGTTAGATGCAAAATGAAAGAAGCAAGAGGAACAAAGAGAGACCAAAAACTTTAATCAAAGCAGCTCTGCAGATTGCAGCCGATTCCATTGCGTAACCATTTGTTCTAACCTTACAAACAGGCAGGAAGAGGTATGATTTTATATTCCTCCTCTGCTTTAATTCACAGCTACATTAAAATGAATGGAAATGAAAGAAAAAAGAAATCTCTCAGAAGATAAAAAACAGTGGCAGAAGAAACTTCTTCTATAGCCTTGTTTAACATTTTAATGCATCACATCTGTTCAAATGCACTAGTATTCACATACTGAAGACGTATTATGGTATGTGACACAAAGCCATGATGATCTTAGTATTCATACGCATGCATAACCAATTGTGTTGACACTGCAGCCTTGTCATTGCATGTTTCCTTCCCTCCAATGGATTCAGAAGATAATTGGCATTGGGGCTGTGATTTAAAATGGATTTTGAAGACAGCTATATGTATTACACTGTGTGTGTATGGTTGTGAGGGGAGAAGGGAGAGAGATTTGTTTTCTGCTTTCGCTAATAGCTTTTGTGATTTTACCTGTCTGCATATTGTTAGCAGATATAGAATATTGACATTTACTTCAATGTGTGTGTGTGGGAGACAGCATAAGTCCTTTCACTGCACCACCAATCAATTTGCATTTAAAAAACGTCACGCCTTCACTCTACTCCCGCTCTCTGTTGTAACTCTATTTGTTAAACACAGGAAAAAATGACTTGGATGAGAAGAATGCCATGCATACTGGTTTTTCCATTAGTCCGTAATGATGATGCAAGATCTGACTTCAGGCAGTAATGTTTGAGCTTTAATGCGCGTTTCATTTCAACTACATGAGTGGTTTCAGTTTAAGACACATTTAAGTTCCATTTACCAACATTCACATAATGCAGTGATCAGCTTTGTCATAACCCATCACACTGATTGGAATAACAACAACGATAACAATGGCGTAAGGCAGGTGTGATAAACAAAAACTGTGTCATCACACTTAATATCCCCGGGAAGCTCCCTCTGTTAATATGTTGTCAGGGTTAGAGGGTGTTTGTCACTGGGTCAAGGGCCACAACCTCTCTTGCTGACCCCTGAGTCATCAACACACTTAACCCCACATTTTGATTGACCTCCTCCTTGTCTGGGAGCTCCCAAATGAATGATGCAGCCAGCTTGTTCAATGCGATGAAGTGGGAGTCATTGAGAATGGATGTGTAGATAATTTATAAGGAGGCCTCATGAAGGCAGAAGCTCTTTTTTTGTCTTGTCTGTTTGCAGTGTCGGGGGATTTGATTGATTGTGCATCTGTGATGTTGTCAGAAAATTAAGATATTACTATAACTGGTGCATATAATTGAAGAATTTTAGGAATCCAAATGGCACTGATGGGCAGTGGTGATTCTGATAAATACTGAAAATACTAATATGTCTCGACTACATTTGGATGGACTGAACTACAAAACTCTGAGGATCTTTACTATTTATCAGGACCCATCCACGGGCCAAATGCTGAGTCTGTCCAACTTTTCAGTTTTGAAGTTAATAGCTAAGCCTATGAACAAAACACAATGAACCATATAGAAAAATAGGGGCCCGTCTTCATTTTCCCAAGTCACCGATTATGAAACACATTATTAGGAGGTTAGGGCCAGATAGGTTTGGGTAGTTTTTTCCCTTCATCCATAATATAATCATTTAAAACATTTTGTATTTATTCAAATACTTTTCAAAGAACTGTACGTCTTCATCAGCATCCAATCTGCTTGCATTCACCACCTGGAGAAATCCACAGTGTGATGGAGGAAGGTTTCCAAGTTGCTATTAGCATATGCAGAGCGCTCTTCTATTTGCAAAGTAGCATCCGTTGCCCTCTCTCTGTCTCTACTTAGTCCCCTCTCCTCCATGTTCATCATTGCCACAGATGCTCCCTAATTTCCATTCCAGCTCAGTTATGTACATAATTCTGCATATGATCTCAGACACAGGGGAGAAAAGCATGACAAAAGGATCTGTCTGGTGTAAAATTTCAGCGTGAAAGGAGAGCAAAATTTGCAATCAGTCAGTTCAATCAGCCATTTATCCTTTTCATAATGTCTAACAGTAAAATTTACTTTCATATATAAAGGTGTTTAAATTTTCAATCGGCAGATTAAATTTACCCAAACCGAAGAAACTTTTACAATCTTTGAAAACTGTGATGAAAATTGTATTTGGAAAGAAAAGCTCGATGGGACCAATCGTGCGAGCAGTTACGTGACGATTCTTCAACAGTTGCCCCCCCCCCTACTGTAGTGACAAATTGGGGCTTTAAAGTGAAACTGTGGATGATAAGCTTATCAGTGATGCAGCAGGTAATGGAAACTGTGATGAGGAGGCTCAGGCTGACAGCAGCTGAAAATACGTGAAGATGATCTGGCAGTAATGGGCTACCTGGCTGGACTGCTGAGCTGTTGTTGAGCCTCCTCTGCGGGAGGAAGCTGAGGAGGTTTCTTAATGGGGAATATGGGAGGGATGGATGAAGGGATAAGGTGAAGGAGCACAGAATGGATGGAGAGGAACAGGAGATGAATATGCAGTGCCTTAGATCCTTGAGTAGCAAAACAAACACACACAGATACATTCAAAAGGCATTCGCTGGCGTTTTGTTATTTCCCTTTAGTTATGTATTCACACAATGCGTAATACTGTTTATGCAGCAGACATGCCGATAAATCAAGGTGAGCTGACGCAAATTGAAGTGAGGCAGAGAAGCTCGTGGGAGTGAGCAAGATAAAGGGATAGATGGCCAGAGCAGAATGTTCAAGTGATGAATAAGAACAGATGATGATGACAGCGTTGTTTTTACTGAATTTAACCTCATCCACATCAATTTTACACGCGTTTTCATCCGCACCGTCCTCCAGATTCACCGTTTTATTCTGTCTAATGAGGTTGTGCAGGTTTCTACAAAGAAACTCCCAGAGACTCCCTGTCTTGTATATGTATGTTGGTCCTGGGATTTGATCACAAATTTCATAGACTCCACTTAAAACCTGACTTTCTGTAGTTAACAGTCATTAAATACTCCTTAATATCACAGTTCCCATATGTTATGTACATGGGCCAGTTATGTGGATGCTGCATACTGTTAGCCTTTTTATGTTTCCTGACATGAATTGCTTTAAAAATCATTATGCCAGCTTCACAGTCGCAGAAACCATCATCTGATTTAGGCTTAAAATACCATATTTTTTTTTAGACATTTCTCGTAATCCTGCAGTCACAATCCCAACTAAAGCATCTGTATATGACAAAAAAAGTACTTTAAGTTACCTGATGACTGATTTGAGTGTTGTGGACTATGTCATGCTGATAGATTTAACCTCAGGGTGCTCTGTGGCTGTCTTCATTCTGACAAGGTGATACAAACAGATCCTTTTTTAAAAATTCATTTCTTCTCTGTTGAAGTACCTCATTCTTTTTAAAGACACAGTATTGAATGCTATTGTTTCTTACTAATGAGTGAGTTAAAGCTGGTCCACTGGAGTTCATCTGACATTGCATTGCCAGGTTTATAGTGATAGTGAGCTTGCTTTGGATTGGTGCCATCAGTGTGTGGTATCTAAATACCCGCACCTCCCACTCTCCACCACAGTGTGCCTGGCCAGCCGCTACTGAGCTCTCACTGGTCATCAGGCATTCTCTTTCTAACCTGCTACAAAGTCCCAGCTGCGGTCGCACTGCCAGCATTAGCACAAGCTCAAAGAGAAAGGTCACATCTAATGATCCAGACGTTGAGCTGAAGCTGGAACCAGCTTTGACAGTAAGTAAGGGTTCTAGAAGTGAAATGGTATCTGTGTCTGGTTCACAATGCCTTTGAATTAGCATTCATCTCAGTGTATTGGACCATCCATGTCTCGAGTATTTCAGATGTGAGACAGAGAAAGAGGCAGGGGCGGTGGCTAGCAGCTGAGGTGAAACATCTAGTGGTTCCCAGAGCTTCGTGCATGCTATGAATAAAGATGTTGGACTTCCAAAATGCTCCCTAGTCATTTATTAATAATATATCTATACTATCTAACCATTCCCAGTAAATACATGAGAAAGGCAGGATGTAGAAGGTAAAACATTTTTTCAATATCCATTTTGTGCACACATGTACCCTCTGCTAGATTGACAGCCCCATTAACAGCAAACAGCCATCATACTTAACATCCAGCACAGCAGGAGCAACTTTAATGTTCCTCCCGGTGGGCACCAGGGCACCACACGTCTAGAGCTTGGAATTCAGAGTGTTTAAAATAGTGTGTAAAATGACCAGAAGTGATTGTATTAAATGTTGATTTGCCCTGATAAAGATTCTGCAGGCGACCCTGCTTCTGCACAAATAAAAGTAGTTTTGAATGTTGTGTGTGGGAGAGTTCTCTTTTATGGGATTTTGCATATTGAAACATGCAAAATATACATATTTAGAAGTAACTGTACTTCACTGAACACACGCACACACACGTTTATTCTAGAGTTGTGGTGAAAAAAGCAAAAAGGGAACTAAGCCGACCTCCATAAGGGTTAAATGGTTCCATCCAAGCACACACGCGCAACTGCACCATTAGATATTTCCACCCACAGGGGCCCCAATTCAGAGGTCTTTATGTCTATAAAATTAAATAACTACATAAAAAATACATCACACGTACACTGGTTTTAAATGTGGCCGTTCTGCACTGTGACCATCTTGAAAGAGAAAATCTTATTAATTTTTCATTTAAAGATTCTTTTTAAAGGCTTAATTATACTATCCTTTTAAATCATTGAAAAATTAAAGTGATTTCGTTCACGGTGCTCCTGCATCACAGCTTCTGAACACTCTTTTTATTGATTCAGAAGCTGAATATCGCAGCTCTGATTCAAGCATCTGTTCCCTAAAGAGCACCTGTCTCCCCTATTAAACCAAGTGGAGGTTCAGAAGTCTCCTATGGATTATGAATGCATCTCCATAGTCAGGTACTGGAGCCAGAGGGCAGCAGCAGAGAAGCTACTGTTTTAATCCATCGGTTCATAGAAGTACTATTTAATGTTCATCATATGTGACAAAAATAGATGTCTAAATTTAATTCTATATTAAATGACTTAAAACATTTAAACAACCTCTTTTGAATAAATAATTCTGAAACCAAATTGAACAACAACATAAGGAAGCAAAGCTGTAAATATAATAACAAACAAGGGAATCAATTGCAACCCCGATAAGTTACTGTCAGTTCAGGGAGCTAAAAGAAACAGTCAACAGAAGAGGTGTGATAAAGAAGGAAACACAGTGAGAGGCTGAGAGTGAATGAGCAGATAGATAAATGTACCAGCAGTCCACTATAGTGCTGTGTTTGACTGAAATGTCCATTATTTCCCAAATTGGTTATCGGGCTGCATTGATTTTCCCATTGAGCCTCCCTCTGAGCTCCAGGTTGACCCACACAAGCTGTCCACCCACTCACTTGCTATTGAGCTTCTCGCCTGGATACCCACAGTTTGACCAGCGCTCCCATCTCCTCCCCAGTGATGAATCAGCACATGCTGGCCGGGAAAATACGTCTCTATTATGGTTTTTAAATATGTATGTGTCTTTGCGGGGTTGCAGTGCAAATCTGGGTGATGATTACTTTTGCAGGATGTAATTTAGATATCAGAGGTTATAATTTTCTTTCCTTTCATGTAGCCAGTCCACATCTCGGTGACTTGTTTACAAAAGAAAAAAGCTTTTATACCTTGCATCAGTGATCACTGATTAGTGGAACTATTACATCCAACTCTACAAGTCCTCAAGTGGCCTGCCTGAATATATATCTATATCACTTAAAGATTGAAGGGGGGGGGGGGTCGATTTCTGTGAGCTTCAGAGAAAGATTCTAAGAATATGAGGCTGAGATGCACAGTGAGCATGTCTCTCTATCAGCCTATCAGACTGTGTTTCTCTGCCTCAGACAGATTTGCCTGAATAGATTCATTGCTGCCTCTCATACTTACTTTCTTTATAGATTTCAGGAGTGAACCCCGCACACACTCAATCTACACTCCATTAGAGTTTACAGATGGCAAGAGAGAGAGAAATAGAAGTGTGATGGCAATGAAAAAGAAGCTATAAACTCTGCATTATTGAGGCTGTTTGAAGCTGGCTATGAGGACAGGAGGGAGGAGGGGATGGGGGCTCAGAAGCAAATGCACCCATGTCCACTCGTCAAAGGGAAGCGTCACTCCCCTCTGTGACAGTATACACCCACGCAAGGCAGCACAAAGAGTGTACCTTTCCCTCTTTATCGTTAGTCAGTGGACTCAAGCTAAGAAACAGCTGGACGTTTAAAAAACTCAGGACTAAGTGTTGAAAGAAAGATCACATTTCTTTTAAGGTAAATAATAAATGCTGAATGTGATAGATGCACCTGACAATGATGTGTGTGCATGTGTGCGTGTGTGTGCGCATGTGTGTGTGTGTGTGTGTGTGTGTCTGAATGCAGCTTTCATTGGTATGCAATGACATGAAGACAAAGCTAAGGTGATCATTAAATCAGACATCAGGCCAATCTCTGGACATAACTCTACCCCTGTACACATGAACCAACACTGTCTCTATTTATATGCAGTGCAGTACTGATGTTACAGTATGTAGCATGTAGACACGTGCTTAAAAACAAAACTCCTTTCACAACCAAAAAAAAGTAGACATAAATGAATTCCACTCAGACCAAAAAGAGCAAAACAAAGCCGACAAGACTGTTAACACTGAGCTTCATCACTGGGTAACGAGGAGCACGATGGCGAAAGTTAAAGAGATCTGACAGTTTGGGTACATCGTGCCTGACAGCAGACAGCTTCATTTAGCAGAGTGAGCAGGCTGCCACTCACGGTTCTGCAAAATAGGCGGTGTTATTGGGTAATACTGTGTCTCTGTCGCATTTCACTCACAGCCCAAAACAACACAAAAACTGACAAGTAGGTGATCCCAGTTTGTTGAGCCCCAACTCCCCTCTTTTATTTCATGTAAGAAACCTGCAGAAAGCATGAGGCAAGTGAGGATGCAGTAATGGTTCAGTGGTGACTCAAGGACACAAGGCAGTACTTTGGGTCCTTGATGGACATAGAAATGTGATTAGAAAGTTTAGATCATAAAGTTTACGCTTAAATATCAACACTTAGTAACAACACATTCTGTTTGCTGATCGTCGCATACTCCTGGACACTCATTGTGTCCATTCTCATATGAATCCTGACATCACATCCTTTTCTCCCCAGTGACCTCACATGAGATCACCTTTTTCTTTTCGTTTTCAGATCCCCATTGCAAAAGAGACCCAGGTGTCTTGTTCAAGAATGCAATGTGTGTTTTGAGGCTGAAGAGGGCTGAAATGGAGCACAGATGGGGTTAAAGAGGGGAAGATGCACTTACCGTTGGAGCCGGTGAAGTTTCCCCACTCGAGCAGCGAGCTGTTAAAGGACGGCAGGGAGCCGTTGAAGTAGACGTCAGTTCCGTTGGAAGGGTTTCGGATGGTGTCTGTGAACAGATTCATCTGCAACAAGGTCTTGATCAGGTAGCGCAGCATCGTGGTGCACAGAGGGACCTGCAGTCCCCCTCTTTGTACTTCTCACTGTCTCTCTCACTCTATTAATTTTAAAAGTGTGACTCTGCCTCCCGCTGAATCTGCTTTTCCTTCTCACTCAGGGTTAAAAAGAGCTAAAGAGATGCTCTTTTCATCTCAAGTTGATTTAGACATTTCCAAACATTTTGAAGAAAAAAAAAACAGAGCTATCTTGATTAAAAAATAAAAGTGAGTGAAAAGAAGTCAGACGAGTAGGAGATTAATTGCTTGTAGATGTCAGACTGAGTCAGGGGCCCCTCGCTGTGAATCCCTCCCAGCATCGGATTGTTCCTTCCTCCTTGTTTCTTTTGTTCTGGGATCAAATAACTTCACATGCTGCCTCCCGCCTTACAAAACAACAGCTTCTCGCTGGTGTAAAAGAATCCAGCAATGTGATGATGACCCTTTCGAATTGCTCTCCTCTCTCCAACCCCTCCCTCTGGCTCCTCCTGTGTCCCTCCCTCCCTCTTCAGCTCTCCTCCTCTCTCGCGCTCTCTCTCTGCGATGGGGTCCTGAGGGTTTCAGAGGAGCGAGCGAGAGCAGGTGCGGTTGGCAATAAATGTTTAATTATTAGATTAATAATCATCCCAGGAGGCTGTGAATCGGGGTGGTGGAGAAAAGGTGGTGAAAAGACGCATCGTCACCATCTTAACCATACACTGCATATCCAAAAAAGGTCATCACGTATGCATAAATGGACACATACAGTATGTGTTGGACAAACAAACCTGGGACTAGCTAAACTCCTGCTGGCAGTGTTTGTTTCCTGCTGTTCCACATTTTCAGAGCACGCTGCATGCTGACATTTTCCTTTGTCCACATCAACAAATTACAGAGTGGATCTGTCTCTAAAATGACTTTCTCAGCTGTAAAATGTAAGTTGGCTGCAGCATCCTATCCAATAGCATCAGTGCAGAAAATCATTTTGAATTCATTTAACTTTTAAAAAGTTAAAAGAAACAAACATTGCTTACTTTCTACAGTATTCAATTTGCAAATTAACTCTGCAGTTTTCAACCATGCATAGCAAACGCAGAGCAACTTTATAGCAGCCATCTTTAATAAATGCTAAATTGCTAATTACACTTTATTTAGCACTTTTTACTGTGAAAAAATAATCATATTGTAATATATTGATTACCATTTAATTTAGTTTTAAACTGTCTAAATCACAAGATTGTAAACTTTATTTATTTTTTATCAGTTTACAATATACAGTAAAATAACAGATCAAAGCAATGTTTGCATTAACTATTAATTAGGTAAAGCTCCAGATATTTTTTGACTTTCTTGTTGAGTAAAAACAGAATCTGCTTCATAATAGCGTGACGTTAGTCCCGCTATAATGCTGTTTAATTTTTTTTTTAGCTGCGTTGGCAAACCACTATATGTCCTGTTTCTATCCTGTGTCTATGTGAATAAAAGAAATATAATCACATGCCTTCATGCTCAAGCATGCTATAGCTCTTAAAGCATAGTCTACATATCATCATGGATACACACATGCGATCATAGCAGCACGGTCACATGTGGCTCCTGGACACCCCACTGACAGCATCAGTGTGACTCCCATTAATGATGCCCATCCGCCACCCGGGGCCTGTCCTCCTGCTCCATCATCGTGACAAAGGGAGGCATCCCACCAACAAAGATGCCGTGACGACCCCCGTCCCATGCCCTCTTCTTCGTGTGTTTTCCAGTCCCTCTTTATTTTAGGCTGTTTTCTATTCATGGGGCATGTGTGCAAGCTAAATCCACACATACAGTGTTAATGGGCATTCAATATGGGCATGCTATGGAAGAAGGCTGAGTTGCAATGGAGAATCGATAGCCACTGACAGGCTACATTGTGTGTGACAGTCATGTTATCTTGTCAGGTTGTTCCAGCCATTTTACATGGATGTGCTTCAAAGAGTTTCAGTGATGAGTGTGGATATGAAAGCTATGCCAGAGTGAGCTGGACTCTATATGTCTGAGACCACACTGAAAGTCTGTCCTATATACATAGATAGATATCACAGGCACATATTAGTGGTATTGACCATGTTCACTCTTACTGCCACTTTTTATTTCTAACATAAACTAATGAGGCAGCAGCAAAGTGCCACTACAAATATATGTGTATGATTGCATGCTCACTAAGGCTTTTTCCTTTGCTACTCGTAATTCTCAGTAATGACTCTCCTCAGCCATGGAAGTTGCAGTTTGATGATCATATAAGGTTGAAGATGGTGCTTTTGAAAAATTTGTTGTGTGAATAAATCAAAGAGGCATCATGTTCTTTTTTTCAGTGTGCACAGACACATTTAATTACATGCTTCTTTAGTTTGTTAATTTAAGTTTAATAAACTTAAGTTCATCTGATAAATATTTTCTTGAATCTACTGATTGTTCGTGGTAAAAAAAAAAAACCTAATATTGTGACACATTCCCGTATTATATATCTGGCGTTGTGTGATGTCAAAGAATGCATTACATCCTGAGTTCGAGATCATACACTTACACATCATACATGCAATAAAACAGCTTTTTGGCTTGGCCCCTGACCCCTGGCACTAGGGTGATAGCCTCTAACTGTACTCTTTCATAGAGCAAGTCCACTTTAGTGATCACTTAAAGCTGTATCTACTTTCTGCTTTCAGAATCCTAAGTAAACAGGACGGTGAAAACCCTCAAAAATCTTGCTGTGAAAGGGCGCTGCTAACCTCTGCACCACGATTCTGCTGATAGTGCAAAAGTTAAAAGTGGTGAGGAAAAACGGTGCTCCAGGATTTCTTAAGATATTTCAAACTGTAATCTGCTCCTTGTCAGCCACCACTATATGTGTTTTGATGATGTGTTTGCCAGCAGCTGCTTGTCTGCCTGGTGTCACAGTCTCACAGGACCCCAGCCCCGTCGTTCTCAACCACCTTCCGCGGTGTGTCCCATCGGGAGTTGGTTACTTCTAATCCATATGTGGCACAGATGTTCCTGCTACTTTACGCTTGACTGTCTGAGCTGTTAAGCCTGCAACAAGCTGTGTTGAACTATAAAGGTCGTCTTATATACTGTTTATGCTTTATTTGCATTTTTACTAGGGCTGTCAGCGTTAACGCGTTAAGACCCTCTGACAGCCCTAATTTATACATATTTCAATAATGACCAAATAATGAGCGCAATGAGAAAATGAGGACTTTCACACAGTACTGTACGAGAGTGACACCTAATGAAACTTGTAAGAATGTATTAATTGTTTTTTTCTGTTCACTCCTATAAACAATAAAACATTCAAATCTAAGAGTATCATTATTGCCTGAGGATACTTTACTTAAAACGCTACAGGAAATAGTGCAAGTTAATACCTTTTACTGCTTGGAATGTTCTTTTTGCTCTTCAAAAAGTTACAAAGTTACAAAAAGATTGCATTTATGCATAACTGCACTCATGTATAATCTACAGACGTCACCAGAACTGATTCTGAACCGAACGGGAACTTATTTGCATCAATTTGGCCTCTGCCTCATCCGGCTGACACACAATTTCACAGACAGGCAGGTACATAACCCTACCTTCACTAGCAGCAGAACATACGAGCAGTAGCACAACAGACTTGGTAAAGGATTTTAAAGAATGGCTAAGGAATCAGAAAAGGTCCTGTTTAGGCAACAGCAAGTATTAATACTCGAACTGCCAGCAGGAGTCATTCTGACCCCTCCTGCAACAACAGCTGCAACAGCAAAGATCTGCGAAGAAGTAAGACAGGAACATTTTTCTGAGGTATTATTAGTTTTATCAGTGATTTAGATCATTTCATTACAGACTATAAAGTTAAAATTCACATTAGAAAAACAATAATATATTATTCATTCATCTCATTCAGATTTCTGCCCTTTTCATTTAAACAAATCCAAACAAACAAACCAAACTGAGGTTAAACTAGCCATTAACATGACTGGAGCTTAAATAGCTATAGTGTTCAGAGCTTGCTGTGAGTGTAAAAGCATTTGCGACAATTGTAGTAACATTTAGTAAAATAACACCTGTTTTTAGACAGGTTTCATTTCAGTTTAATCCATTTCATTTAATAGCTGGACATTTTTTAACCAAGTGTGACCGTGGTGCTGAATAGCAGGTATCTGCATGGTGACCTTTTGCTTTGTTATGGGGATCCCGGTTTGAGGCATGAAACCAAATTTCATGCAAATCCATCAAAAGGGGGATGAGTGGTGACACACTGAGTGTTTGGCCTTTCATACAAATGTTAATGCAGAGATGGATACAGATGGGTCATTAATGTCAGCGCCCTGTTGGATGGAACACTCTGTCTCGCTATGACACACTTTACAAGCCTTTTAGCGTCCACACTCAGCCTTAAAAAGTAAAACATGAAGTTGTCTGTGCCGTTCCTTTGATTAATACATGCAGTTTATTTAGACTCACGTTTACATCGTGGTGGACAGAGACGCACGGGACTGTGGTTCAACTTTATTACTATTCAAGATTTAACTATGGGAATTTCGGTTGTCATTTAATATAATATGATGACCAGTTTGTAAAACATGGCCCCATTTAGAGTGAAAAAGAGGATTACCTTTTGATTGTCATCTCAGGTCACTGCTGTAAACCCTGAACTGCTGAACTGGAAGTAATAATTAAAACTGAATGTAATGGTTTGGTCTTGAATTAACATACGAATGAGCGGTCCCACTGTTTCTCAGTCAGATGATCCACCCTCTTGCTGATGTTGATACCCAAACTTCTCAACTAAAGAGATTAAAACTGACCACAAACTAAGAAGGATGTAACAGGGACTTTGATATATATTGTGATGTTGATTAAATAAAAGTTAATCACCAAACTGATTAGGATACGTGACTGTCTGACCATGTCTATACAAAATTGGATGAGCAGCCAGACAATCAGTGCAAAGATACTTTACTAGACATGTGGAAACATTTATTTCCTGTTAGTAGCAGATATACATTTGGCAAATGGACAAAGTTATTACAGTTAGTCCCATGGGAAGCAGGACTGTCAAGATAAAGCCAACCATTTCAGCCTCATGACTTTTCCTCAAACTGTGTCTTCATTGTTCTTCATGTTTGAACTGAATACTAAAAACATGTAAATGTAAAAAAAAATAAAACGTGATGCACATTAGTAAGAACTGTGTTTCTGGTCAAACGAGAAAATCAGAACAAAACAGATGAGCTGATCTCACCTCCTGTGTAATAAAACATTTGGAGAAACATTGTAGATTCTTGTTACCATGTGTACAGTGCTATTATTGCATTATTACATTTCTCACCATGTTTTACTGACGCAGACCTTATTTGTGCTAGACGACAGTCGAACCTTCTGCAGTATTTTGGAGCAGCTGGTATTTGGGCATTACCTCAGGTACAATAACATGCTTTAACACTGCGAACATGACTAATGCATACATTCTCCTGGATTTTCAGTATAATTTATCGAGTGTGTCGTATGGAAACACCGTGATCCAGCTGGTGGTAGTTCCAAATGTTCCTGTTTGATTAAATGCAGGATTTACAGCAATTAACACCTGATCCAAAACAACAGTCAACCCATAGCAAATGCCTCACTGAGAAGCTGAGCAAAGCATAGGAGGTTGCAGTGATGTGCTTGTGAGGTAAAAAAACTAGGGTCTAGGGGTTAGGGTCTAAATGTAAGAGCTATTTTTGTGTTAGCCAGGTTAACATAAGCATTTTTACAGCTTCAGTGAAACAATGGCAAATGGACTTGTAGTTATATACTGCCTTTCAACTCAAAGCACTTTCATCACCGCATTCACACACACACTTTAATCTACCCCAAGTACTTTTTACCTGTGGTACACACTCACACACCAACGGAGTCATATATTCTGAGTGTGCAGTGATTAAAACTCTAGAACCAGGAGGACATTCATACATAACCAGGTGGAAAAGAAATATAAAATTTGCATTCTGATCAGGGTGTACCCCGCCTCTCGCCCTAGGCTCCAAAGGAGGAGCAGAAGAGATAGATGGATGGATGTAATATGATGTCATGGTTTTCATTTTCATAGAAGTCCGTTAAGTTTTTAAATGTAAACATAAAGATGTTCATTTTCTTATCTGGTTCTACTAACTTTGTTCACAAGAGAAAATTTCAGTATTAAATTAGTAAGTCCCTTACTCAGAGACGTCCAAAATAACCACGTTTAATGGGAGACAAATTTGATCACAAAAGTAATGATCACACGGGGACATTCTTATTCCAGAGATCTGCTTAAATTTTATGAAACTGCATATTTAATGAAGGAGTTGTATCATGTCGTGCTAATGCATTAGCCATTTTGGATTCATTAAACTTGAATTACAACAAGCTTCCCAGCCCATGCATCTTTCATTAATCTTACGTCTTCTTCTTTTTTTCTTTTTTTTTTACACATTTTATCAAAAACATATTCGTTCTAAATACTTTATTATAATTTTTTACTATAAGACTGAAAATAGATTTAGCTTTGTGCACTTTGCCCTGGGAAGATTTACCTTAAATGTTACATAGTAAAGGGTCCTCGCAGAAACATGTAAAGTCTAAAGTAAAATGTGTCCTAAATGCTGCCGGGGCTCATAGTCATATCAGTGCTTTTCCTGTCAGTGCAAAGACAAGGCGTTAGTCTAATTCCCCCAAACGAGTGTCAGCTGAGATGAAGTGCAGTAAATGTCTGAAGTGTCCTGAGTACCGAGACGAGGTTTGCTGCCTGCACCTTTAGTCAGACAGGCAGAAAGGTGATGGCTGTCTGCCTGCCACTAGACATCACACGGCACCAGGGTGTAACATCTGTGCCCAGGTCTGGTAGTCTTCATTTCTGGGGTCTACTGCTGTAGTTTGCCCCTTTGGGAACCTCTGAGCTGGGGCAAAGACAGCTGGATCCCCAGCCCCTCTCTGCTGGCTGGAGAGTGGTGAGCAGAGGTAGGCAAGCAGCCAGATTCAGCATCCCAACCAGGCTGCAGGTGTACTGCCATCAGGGAAGGAGGTGGCAGTAATTGCAGTAATTTTTTTTTTTTTTTTTGGCAGTAAATACCATGCGCCTCTGACCTGGGCAGGCATGCAGTTGGCAGGGCCCATCATTAGAGCTGGGTATTCGCTTCTGGCCATATGCTGGAGTGCCATAATTGGTGCTTCTGTCCTTTACATTTAGCTGGCAGGCCAGAAGGAGAGGCCCACAGAGCAAAATGGCCGCTGTCTCCCTCTGGGGTGCTGTGTCCAATCACACCTCTCACAAACTGGCACTCCAGGAAACCCTGCGGCTCATTACCTCATTTCCTCCAATTGCCTCATAACTTCAAAGCCAACTTCAAAGCCTTTGGACGGCCTGCTATCATTGGTGAAACCTAGACAACCAAGCCCCTTTAAAATCAAGAGAAATCTTTGTGTGTCTTCTTCATCTGTTTCTGCCCACCGACAGTCAGCAGCCAACATAAGTGGGAGAGACAGAGCCAATATGCTTTAGTCGGGGGATTATCTGATCTCCAGGGGCTAGGTTACATGCAGGGCTATGAACGGAGGAAGTTAAACAAAACACTCGCTGCACCCCACACCCAAGCTGCAAAAACCTTGAGCAAACTCTGGATAATTGCACAACAAAAGCACAATTAGCCACAAGCCCATGGATATTAAATAGGAAAAGATGGACCTGTCATTTATCCTATCACATATTTGCATCTCATGAATTCTCCTCCACAGCCTTCCAAATTTTTTTCTATTCTTTCTTCATACTATTTTATTTTCAGATGAATGCAGATAGATGCAAAGTACTCATTTAAATATTCATTAATATTAGAACTGCCCCCACCCAAATTGAAGTAGGTAATTTTGGAGAGCCCCCAACCACGTCTGCTCCCTCAGGTTATATTCCTCCAGTCCTGCAGTGGGCCACTGTCTTTTCAAGTGCTTCTTAGAGACTGACCCTTTGCACCATGCTGCAGTGAGACTTTGATGTGACTTGCCTGGAAAAAGACCTCACGCCTTTCAACGAGATTGGTTCGCGTTCTCACAATCAGAGCCTGAGGACCTTCAAAACACAGGAGTTCATTCCAATCAGGGCTGGGGAGAGAAAATATTGAGGTGCAAGTGTGCAGAGGTCTGCGTTATATTGATTGCCGCTAAAAAAGATGACTTATTTGTCAGCCTCAGAATTTGAAGGAGGAGTAAACTTTTGAGCTAGATTGCTTTCCCACAGTGCTGTACGCAGCAGACAGCCAACTTCAAAGAGGCCATGCATTCCAAGGGAAAAAAATCAATGGCGAGTACCAGTCCCTGCTTTATAAGTGCTTTAACTGGAACTCACCTGGTGAGTCTCTGCAGACATTCTCCATCTTATCTGATGAATCTGAAAATCTCATTTTAACTATTAAATGCCAGACAAGTGTTACAAAATGAAAAATAAATGCACATATATAAAGAAACTATCAAATAAACGTGCCCTGCTAGGCCCTATCTAGCCTCCATCTCAGTGAGGCTGATGAGCTAGGAATTATAACAGGTACACTCCCCAGGAGCTCAGACCTCCTCCCAGCTCAGTATGCTATTTCTCCCAAGCTTGAAAGCTGAGCGTAATCTGAGATAGAGGTAGGCTACTACAAACCAATAACCATCACCCTTTTTTTTTTCTTTTTTTGTGTTAGTGAATTATGGATTTTAGCCATCTGGCCATCCAGGCGGGGTGGGGAGGAAAATGATATGCTTGACAGACGACTTTAACAAAGATGTGGCAAGAGAGAGGGGGCGTGTCTGAAATCACAAGCTGAATTATAGCAAGCAAGCCCAGGCTATTGTGTGCTGTGATGGGTTGGTTATTCACAGCTGGGGCAGTCCAAATTGTTCTTTTATATTCTTTTATTGTACTTTATTGAGGCCAGAGGGGCTCTGGAAATGATTAACGGACAGAACAACAAGACAGACCCATTGTTAGCCTTTCTCTCTTCATTTAGTCCCTATCCATTTATTCCAACACCGTCTCATTGATGTAAATGCATAGGCTTTGCTTGGTTAACTGTGCCATCACTGGTCAGGTCCTGGAAAATTGGATAGGATAACACAGCAGGTGCAGTCAAATTGAAGAGGTCTGTTTTTATTACTGTTTTTTATAGAAAGCTTCATATTTTGAAAATTCTGGCCATCTTTACTGTAAAAGTTTAACTTTTTTCTGCCTGAAACTTTAGAAAACTATCTCGATTCACTCACCGTCCTTTCTGCAGTTACCTAACGCAGTACTTTGACATTTTATCATGCAACACAGAATAACAAGGATCATGGAGTAAGCCAAGTCGCCCACTATGTTCGCCCACTCTGTATGCGGGCCCCCTCTTCCTCCTGCTCTGCCTTTCTGTTGTGCTTCTTCCATCTGATGTCCATTTTGCAGCCCACCTCTTCTGAGCCTCGGGAGTGGTCGGGGGCTGAGAGCAGCCTAACAAAACCTCTCAAAGGGCACCAGTCCCTCCTGCCACTCCAGAAACCGAACTAGACGGAATTTTTATGGCAATTAGGGTGGAGTGAGAGTGGCTCCTTTCCAGGCACCCACTGGCTTTCCTCTGCCACTCGTTTCAGCACGCTTACATCTTTCACACTGAAAGCATAGCACAGCTAGCACAGAAGGCCCACTGGCAACGACTAATTGTTGGCCTCTCAGGAAATGGCAGAAGCTTTAATGGTGATGCCATCTTTACATCACAGAATCAAAATTATAATACCTTCAGTATTTTAAGATTTTTCAAATTTTCCACAACAGAAGTTTTCCACTTTTGCTACACTTACTGAATTTAAAGAAATCCAGAGATAGAACTGCCTACCCCCTAATGACCCTTCCATCCTGACCACCACAATTCCAAACCTCCCAGCTCCTTTTGCACTCACACGCACTTCCTCCAAGGCCCAACTCTCTGGTCCAATGCACAGCACATCATCTAATTAAGGCACTGATCATTTCATTGAAATCATTAGGAGAGTCTTGCTAATCTGATGCTCGATCAGATTTCAGGCTAGATCCTGGCGTTAAAATATTATCACTCGTCCATCTCTCTGTCTCGATTGATTTAAATCATACCTCAAGTATAAACTTTTTTTAAATAGTGACAGGTTCATGTTTTCTAGCAGCAGGTAGCACTATATGATCTCCAAACAAGACAATAAAAGCTGTAAAGGTTTAGTGCTGAAATTCATAACTGATGTTTGTTTAAAAAACATTTCATGCACTGAATGCATGAAAAAATACTTCTAGTGTGGAATTTTTAATGCACATCAGTCTCAACGTGTGTCTGATGTGAAACGGGTAAAATTAGCCCTCCCCCGACTTCAATGTAGCATGGTGATTTTTAAGATTTAACGAGTAATGGAGGAAATACCTTGTCAGCCTTACAGCAATTGAACGTGTTATCTCTTCTTAAGTTTTAACAGTAGAGCCAGTATCCCCTGTTTGTTCATCCATTCAAAGCTCATGTCTTTGTCTACCAAAGCTGTGAGTGATTACCGTTCATTGGAAGGGGCAGCCCTTTAATTAGCCTGGGGTCCCAGGGGTACCATTACCATGGGGTAATCTTGCCCCTCTTTATTATCCCATTTTAATATTGACTAAGAAAGAGATACACAGGGTGGGGCAATTTGGATTCCTCATACAGGACACCAGCTCCGTTGAATATTCATGTGGGTTTTGGAGTAGGTGTGTGGGTATGGACGACATGTGACAGGGATGATGAACGGCCTGGCTCAGGCATCATCTGGGGTCCCTCACACTATAACAAAAGGGGGTGTAAGTTCCACAGGACTTAATAAAGAGGATATGGCAATGCAGCAAGATAGAAGATAAAATACTGGAAATGATTCCAATCCACCGTGTTAATATTAAGGAATATATGCACAGAAATTCCTGATTGTATCCTGGCCTGTTTTGGATCTAAACAAAATTCATATTTCTTTCCAAGGGCAGTTAGGCAAAACCCATACCTGACAGCACAGGGACTTGAATCAAAGTCTGGGAGCTGAGGAAGAGTTATTCCTCACCAGCCTTTCCTCTTTGAAAATGACAAACAGCTGATGGTATTAGAATAAGCTGTCATAGAGATGATGATTTCTTCCAAAAATAAAGTCTTTCCTGTCAAAGTCACCCTTTTCTCTAGTAACAAAGTTAAAGTAAGAAGCATCCATCAACACACAGAAACTAATTCCTGCCAAGGACAGAGCTGATCTCTTCCATTTTCACCCCAAGTACACTTCTTCAGAACCTACTTTAATTAAAAGTCTGAGTGGAAAAGGAACATATTTCATTCAGCATCTTCTCTTACCTTTCTTTTCTCTCTCTTCAAGTCAATTTTCCTCCCATTGTTCCCTGACTCAGCTGCTCATTTCAAATGATGTCAAATCAAGAGGCACATCACAGGGGCTGAGTAATTACCAGCATCGATGAATATATTTTAGCCATCGTGCTTAGGAATAGAAAGATTAAGGATGAAGAGACATATGTTGTCAAGCACTAACCTTGAGAGGACCTAACATGCATCTTTCACAAACATCTTTCACAAAGTGGCTTCAGCAGTGTTTCCAGCCTCTCAGAAATCGCCCAAATGCAATTACAGCAGGGGATTATGTCCCTTATTCAAATTCAAATTGGCCACAGTGTGTGTTTAAGAGTATTTTTTTTTTTTAATGTGGAAATGGAAAAGGGTTGTTATGGGCAGCTGATCCCCTCTCGGGGCTTCAGGCATCCTGTTTGTGCTTGAACCGCCTGGTAAATAGTGTGTACACTATAACACTGTTTCTAGATTATGAAAATCTGTTGCTGTCAACAGCACTTTATTGCTGTATCCCAAGTGATAACAGTCAGGGCATTTCAGCGATGTTACTTGCAATCAGAGCATAAGTGTTTTAGTGCTTCAACACTGCACAACAACACACTTTATGCTTTCATTAGTGCTGTCAGTATTTACAGGAAAAGAGGAGATATTTTATTAAAAACTATAACCCTTTTTCCATCCATCCATCCATCCATCCATCCATCTCTTCACGTTATCCATAAGGCTGAATTCAGCCACTTTTTCGAGAACATTTGTATGTGCCATCTCATTCTTTCTTTGACTTCCTAAAGGTCACGACCATATGTGATCGTAGAAACACCTGCTGACACCGTGCCAATCCATCTGTCATCTCCAACACCACTCTATGCTCACTCGTGAACAACACCCTGAGATTTTTAAACTTCTGCGCTTGGGGCAGTAACTTATTCCTAAATCAAAGTGAGCACTCGACCCTGTTTTGACTGAGGAACATGACCTCAGATTAATGTCCCCCTTAGCCAGAATTTACCCCAGTATGAGCTTGAGATCATTGCTTAATGATCTACATCATCTGCAGAAGAAGAATCTGAAGAAAATGCCTGGATGGATGGATGGATGGATGGATGGATGGATGGATGGATGGATGGATGGATGGATGGATGGATGGATGGATGACAGATGGAGGTTGACTGAAAGTTTAAAAAAAGTTCAGCCAGAGTTTTGTCAGACTGGTCCATATAAAATCGGCTTGTTCTTTTTGTTGCATACTATAATATTTCAGGTTGCATTTTGCATCCAGTTCACACAGTAACCCAAATGTACCTCACATAGCTCAAAGGGTTTTGCACAGTGCATGTTCTTGTCCTTAAGGCTTGGATAATGTTTCCATCACCTTCAAGTGTTTTCTTGGGTCAAGTGCCGATGACGCGCACCGTTTCAAATATTCAGACTGGAATACAAGGTGAACACTTGAATAAGCAAGAATCAATAAGAAATGTGGCAGTCAGGAAGGACACATACATATACTCCTGATGGATACAAACTTAGTAAAGTTGCCTTTGTGTGTTTTGTTTAATGAGTCATTTCACTTGCCAAACATTTGAGTGAAACGGCACTTTCCACCCCTGAGGTTTCTCTATGAAAGAAATAGAAAGGCTACTCTCTCTCCTTTCCTTAACCAGAGAGGGGTCACATGTGTGGCTGTGTTTGAGAGGCATTAGTGCTCCGTGGTAATCAAAGACTGTGGATAGAGAGGGAGGGAAGAGGGGATATAAAGAGACTCGGTTGGGTGCCAGAACAGCCCCCTCTGCACCCGATGCCTTTTAATTAGGCTCACAGCAGGGACGCTACACCGGCACACACACCGCTCATCGCTCCCACACAGATGCATGATGGTCCTCATATAAGCTGACAGTCACATACCTCTTTCTGCTTCATTATTCCGGCATATGTGTCATCTCCATTTTTTTGTTAAATTGGGGGTTCAGATGTCAGCTGTCTAGGCATCAGAGAAGCAAAGAGGCACTGAGTGTTCTTAGGTCCAGTGACTCTTTTCTTTTAGGTAATCCAGCCATTGCATGAGCTTTTTGTCCAACAAGTTTTATTTGTACTATATCCTTTGCATCTAATATCTGCATATTAATGAAAATATAGAAGACTAATGGGAGAAGTGAGTGATTATTAACTTACTGTAAGGTTCACCATGTAGAAAGATGCTCCAAATAGAAAAGATGCTATTTGGTCAAGATGTTATAATTATGCCTGTCATGCACAAAGCTCTATGAAAGGGACCCTGCTGTTTACTGTGTGCTACTTAATTTGACATCTAGAGTAATACAAATAAAACATTTAACAGTTTAATGGCATGTCTACATCTTTTATATCTAAACACATTTTCCTTTGCCTCTACAGCTTCATAATTTCAAGCAGGAAGTTTTCTGCTCATTAAATTTACTGACATGATCAATATTTTTTGATACAGAGCTCACCATCTGCCTGCACTCTTTTGATTGTTGACATTTGGTCAGTGACCTTTAACCTTGCAGGGACATGTCGTGACACCAAAAGTCACCCCGATGCTTCCTAAAACAGTAAAGGTAAAATCCTTAACCAGCGGGAATGTTCAACTGGACAGTTCATTCAGACCATCTTCTAGAAAGGTCATGTCATGAATTTGAGGCAGGAACAGATAGACAGATATTTTTTCTGTTGGTTTCCGACTGGGATTACCAGGAGTTAGCATAGTGGTGTGATTTTAAATTCAAGTTGGGCACATTATCATCCACCAGTTCATATCTATCAGGAGGCAAGGAGGGGAGTCTTTGACACATGAAGGTCATAATGATACACTCTTATCCTTGAGATTTAGTTCAATTATGGAGGGATGTAGTTTGGTATTTTAAGAATTTTTCTTTCTGGTCTGTCAAAAAAAAATCATGCATAGGGAATGTGAATTATTAGACTATTGAAAGTCATTTGCACATTTGTATAATTATGGTAAAGAAATCAGTATTATTCATGGCATTTCTATTAGTCACTGACTGGACCTCTTTTCACTTGCAAGCAGAACCAGGGTGGTGGAGAATTAGCTTCTATCTCCAAAAGACTATTAATATATTTATAATAATAGTTTTCTTCTGGATCCTCCATACTCTGCCAGGTTTAATCTAAGATCTGTTAATGAAGCATAGTCATACAGGCCAAAACCAAGGAAAAGCACTGACCACCATCGACTATGCAGTAGGTGTTCATAATTAACCATGTTTGGTGTAACACATTACTGTAATCAAATTACATTTTTCAGTACCACCATAATGCGATGTATTGTTACTAAAGTCATTAATGACATTACAGTTATGATCATGTTGTTTCATGATGCAAAAGTTCATCTGCTATCAGTAAGCCGGGTGAATGGAAAGACAAAAACATCCAGTTAAGTTAAGTCAGGTTTTTTTTTGTGTGTCTTCCTGTGCAGCTGCACAAAGTCGGCTGATTTCAGCTCTGGAGAAAAGGAAATTAGTTGCAGTCTACAGCTTTTGAAGAGTGATCTGGGCATTAAAATTCATTTTTATTGCATAAAAGAATAAGAGCACGATTGTAAAATGCAAAAGTCATACAGGACAGAAACATTGTGCCGCTAACACAACTTTGGCTCCTCAGTGTATTTAAAGTGTGTGGTTTTCCCATAATTGTAACATGCCAATTCGTTTGTTGTGATTTGTTATCGTTCAGATCCGCCAGTTACATTTTAGGGGGAGTGATTTGTGTATTTATGTTTGAGTTGTTATACGTTTACGGTTGCTTAGTGACCACCGGCCGGATCCTCTTTTCATTGTTATTGTAACTGTGACAACTGTAACCGCATCAAACTGTTATAACTGTTGTAACTGATGAGGCCGAGCTGGTGAGTTTCTGTCTTAACTAAATAACGTGTTAAAGTTATAAATAAGTTAAAGTTATAAACATGACTGTAATCAAACTGTACTGTCATTAATAGGAATGCCTTATTGATGTTGTATGGTTGTTTTATTTGTGTCTTTCAGTTAATTACCTCTTGGCTTCTGGCAGAGCTTGATTACTGTACTGTACTGTAGTTTGTATTCGTGAGAATAAAACTTGGAAAATCAGTAATTGGATGTCTGAGCCTGAGTAAGACACAGTCTCATCAGTTATAGCATACCCTGACGGTGGGAGTTTGCTAAGTTGAAGGTTAAAGATAGTTAACTTGGTAAAAAACCGTACAGTAATTAACAGCT